>JAQQSK010013615.1:0-11427 GCA_028658325.1 Potorous gilbertii
TGGAGGCTAATGACTTTATGAGAAACCAAGAAATCACACAACAGAACCAAAAGAATGAAAAAATGGAAGAGAATGTGAAGAATCTCAATGGAAAAACAACTGACCTGGAAAACAGATCCAGGAGAGACAATTTAAAAATTATGGGACTACCTGAAAGCCATGATCAAAAAAAAGAGCCTAGACATCATCTTTCATGAAATTACCAAGGAAAACTGTCCTGATGTTCTAGAACCAGAGGGCAAAGTAAATATTGAAAGAATTCACCTATCACCACCAGAAAGAGATCCAAAAAAAGAAACTCCTAGGAACATTGTGGCCAAATTCCAGAGTTCCCTGGTCAAGGAGAAAATATTGCAAGCAGCTAGAAAGAAACAATTCAAGTATTATGGAAATACAATCAGGATAACACAAGCTCTAGCAGCTTCTATATTAAGGGATCGAAGGGTATGGAATATGATATTCCAGAAGTCAAAGGAACTAAGATTAAAACCAAGAATCACCTACCCAGCAAAACTGAGTATAATACTTCAGGGGAAGAAATGGTCCTTCAATGAAATAGAGGACTTCCAAGCATTCTGGATGAAAAAACCAGAACTGAATAAAAAATATGACTTTCAAATACAAGAATCAAGAGAAGCATGAAAAGGTAAATAGGGAAGAGAATTATAAGGGATTTATTAAAGCTGAACTGTTTACATTCCTAGATGGAAAGACAATATTTGTAACTCTTGAAACTTTTCTCAGTATTTGGGTAGTTGGAGGACTTAGACAGACAGACACAGACACACACACAGACACACACACACACACAGACACACACACATATGTACAGAGGAAACAGGGTGAGTTGAATAGGAAAGAATATGTAAAAAAATAAAATTAAGGGGTGAGAAAGGAATATATTGGGAGAAAGGGAGAAACAGAATGGGGCAAATTATCTCATAAAAAAAGTAAGTAAAAGCTTTTTCAATGGAGGGGAGGTGAGAGGTAAAAAGTACAGCTTACTCTCATCACATTGGGCTTAAGGAGAGAATAGCATGCACACTCAATTTGGTACGAAAATCTGTCTTACACTACAGGAAAGTAGAGGAGAAGGGGATAAGTAGGGTGTGGGAGGGGATGACAGAAGGGACGGTAAATGAGAAGAGCGGGTAATTAGAAGTGAACACTTTTGGGGAGGGATAAGGCCAAAAGAAAGAACAGAATAAACGGGGGAGCAGGATAGGATGGAAGGAATCATAATTAGTCTTTCACAACATAACTAATATGGAAATCTTGAGTAAAACTGCACATATATAGCCTATATTGAACTACTTGCCTTCTCAGTGGGGATAGGTGAGGAGGGAGGGAGAGAAGTAAGAACTCAAAATTTTAGGAATGAATGTTGAGAATTGTTTTTGCATGTAACTAGGAAATAATACAGATAACGGGGTATGGAAATCTATCTTGCCCTACAAGAAAAGCGAGAAGATGGAGAGAAGGGAAGCGAGGGGTGTCATAGAAGGGAGGGTAGATTGGGGAAGGGGTAATCAGAATGCACAATGTCTTGGGGTGGTGGGTGGTGGAGAGATGGGGAAAAAAATCTGAAACTCAAAATCTTGTGGAAATGAATGCTGAATACTAAAAATAAATTAATTGGAAAAAATAAAATAAAAATGAATTTGTTTTCAGTTTTCAACAATTGCTTCTGTAAGTTTTAAATTTTCTCCACTTCCCATTGCAAGACAGCATGCAATCTTATATGGGTTCTACACATACATTCTTATTAAACACATTTTCACATTCATCATGTTGCATAGAAGAATTAAAAATAATGGGAGAAACCATGAGAAAAAAAAAAAACAACAAAGCAAAACATGACACAAGAGAAAATAGTCTGCTTCATTCTGCTTTCTGATTCCATAGTTCTTTCTCTGAATATGTATGGCATTTTGCCTCAAGAGTCCTTTGGCAATGTTTTAGGTCCTTGCAATTGCTGTCAAGTGCTAAGTGTATCAGAAACAATCCTTGCATACTGTGGCTAATACTGTGCATAATGTTCTCCTGGTTCTGCTCATTTCACTCAGCAGCAGTTCATTTAAGTCTTTCCACATTTTTCTGAAATCTGTTTACCATTTCCTATGGTACAGTATTATTTCACTACATTCAGATATCAGTCTTTTCCCAACTGAAGGGCATTCCCTCAATTTCCACTTCTTGGCTACCACAAAAAAGAGTTGCTATAAAATATTTTTGTACACGTGGAACCCTTTCCCATTTTTATGATCTCTTTGAGATACAGTCCTAGAAGTGATATTGCTGGGTCAAAGGGTATGCATATTTTTGTAGCCCTTTGGGCATAGTTCCAAATTGCTCTCCAGAATGGTTGGATCATCACAAAGCTCCACCAACAATGAATGAGTATTCCAACTTTCCCACATCTTCTCCAACATTTATCATCTTCCTGTTTTGTCATGTTAGCCAATCTGATAGGCATGATGTGGTACCTCAGAGTTGTTTTGATTTGGATCTCTCTAAGCTTTTTGGATCTCTCTAGATAGCTTTAATTTCTTGGGGAATGACTTATAAATTCCTGTAAATTTGACTCAGTTCTCTACATATTTTAGAAATGAGGATTTTATCACAGATACTAGCTGTAAAAACACTTTCCCAGTTTTCTGCTTTCTTCCTATCCTTGGTTGCATTGGCTTTGTTTGTGCAAAAACTTTTCAATTTAATGTAATCAAAATTATCCTTTTGCACTTCATAGTGTTCTCTATCTCTTGTTTGGTTGTAAATTTCTCCATTCTCCATAAATCCGACAAGTACACTATCCCTTGCTCCCCTATACCTAGATCATGTACCCATCTGGACTTTATTCCTGTGTATGGTGTCAGGCATTGGTCTAGGCCCAGTTTCCATCACACTATTATCCAGTTTTCCCTGTAGTTTTTGTCAAACAACTATGGTAATGTTCTAGTAAATTCTCAACAATAAAATCACAAACACATGCAAAAAAGTATAAGATATAATCTGTGTATTATCCAGTTTTCCCTGTAGTTTTTGTCAAACAACTATGGTAATGTTCTAGTAAATTCTCAACAATAAAATCACAAACACATGCAAAAAAGTATAAGATATAATCTGTGCCATCAATGAGCCTGTAATCTATATGGGTATACAAGATTTACATGAAAGATTAAGAGAAAGTATAATAATACCTAAAGAATAATAATTAATGCAAAAATACTTCTTCAAACAGACCTGCCTTCAGTCTCTTTAAAAGTCTTTCAATTCTGTGAATCACTCATCTCAAGACTTAAATATTTCCCCTTAGAGATTGAAAAAAATCGAAGCACAGAAAAGCATAAATTAAAAGACCAACTTTCTAAGATGGGCTGCTTTTGATAATAATTGTGAACTAATACTCTGAGAAGTTAGGGTGAGACCACAGCCACATAGCAACTTAGTCCCTGCCCATTCTCATACAACAAAACTCAAATAATTAAGTTTCAGAATACATGAAACTTAACTGGCATCTAAGTGAATTTTTCTTTTCCTTTTTGAGGAATAGGGAAAAAGTAACATGGTTAAAGATTCACTAAGTGTCAGATATAAAAGGAGTACTGAAGATTTCTACATTCATGCTCTCTGTCCTGTATATAAAATCTAGATCCTTCAGCAATGGGATGCAACAAGGAGAGAAATAGCTTTATAACTAGATGATAAATCCTAAAAAGCTAATCCCTATCACTAAAATGCCACCTAGGCTATCCCATAGTCAATAAATAATCCATATCTTTCTCAGACATTAAGTAAATTTAGAATGAAAAAAAGCTTAAATATAAACTGCAGAATAAATGTCAAAATATTAAGTGTTCTCATACCCATCTTTTTAAATTAGCATGGCATTACAGAAAGAAAGGGAGATTGAGTCAGAGAGCTCTGCCACTTAGCACCTGACTAACCTTAAAGATGTAACTACATTTGTTTCCTCATTGCCAAAGTGAAAAGGGTACACTAGATCAACTCTCAGTTCCTATTTGGCTCTAAATAAATCTCTAGCCCTGTGATCTGGAGCATTACTCTCATTCCAGGACACCGTCAGGGTGCATCAGAGTCTTCTGATAGAGAAAAATAGATCCAATTCTTAAGAAGGACAAAAAAGGAACTTGTTCTCTTCATGACCTGGGGCTTTAAAAGAGAAAGCAATCAAATCTTCTTAACCCAAAGTTAAATTCCACTAGATAAATTCAGAAAGTTACTGTTACAGATTCACATAGTAATTTCCTCAGAATTTAAATACAGAGAAATTATGCCAATTTCACTTCAGTGGTGTATGTATTATATACCAGGATGGTAGGAATTTATTTTGGAATTACGCTAAGCCTATGAAACACATCCCTGTTCCAGAGCACTTGTATTTAGAAGACAAATTACGTACACAGTATGTCCTCAAAGTCAGCGTTGAGCTATTAGAACTCTGTTCCTTGACATAAATTATATAGCAGTACCCCCTTGCCTACAGGGGATATGTTCTAAAACTCCCAGTGGATGCCTGAAACCACGGATAGTACCAACCCTAAATAGGCAGTTCTAGCTTTAATTTTTAACACTTATGTTAACTTTACTGTACTATGCTTGCTCTCTCCTCCCAAGCCCCCAACCTCCTAACCCTTGGTTTAGCACTCCATGCTCCATCCCCAGATTTGGGGCTTGAGAACTCAGTGGCAAAAGGAAGGAGACCGCTACCCAACTCTGCCAACCAGCCCATGGGTATGTCTTCCAACCCTTCAAACTCAGGTTCCACAAGTCTGACTTTAGCCCTTACAGGTTCTTGAACTGTACGCCATTCCCTCCCTCCATGGGTTGGCAATCCCCTTCCTGCCTTCCTCATTCCCCTGGAATTCATTGCTGACCTCTGGTAACACTACTCTATTTCCTTTGCTATTAATATAAATCTATCCCATAGTAACAAAAAAAGTATGTTCCCCCACTTATCTTGTTCCTTCCTCCCCTGGTCCCCCATTATTGAGGAGAAAAAAAAACGGGGAATAGAGGCAGATAAAGTTGTTGAAAGCAAAGGAGAAATAACTATCCTTAAATATATTATGTCTGAACAGAAAATGAAGTGTGGTTTTTTAGTACACAATTCCTTTTTGCAGATTTTTTGCTGCTCTCTCTTTAAATTCCTTGACATAAACAACAAACAGAAAGGCTAAGATAAGGTAGCCGTTAGGAAGAAGAAAAGCCCACCTTGCAATGTATAAGCTGCCAACTGGACTGCAGTGTCAAAAGGACATTCCAATCTGAAATCAAAATAAAGATTTGTTAAAAACAAGCTTTTTAAAATGTAAGCCTTTAAGAATTTATTCTTTTGCGAAAAGCAAAGAAACAAAATGGAACAAGCAACTGATAATCATGAAAAAAGTATTTCTGTATCAGAGGCTCTTAACCTGGGGCTTGAACTTGTGTATTTTTCTCTCCCTCAAATTTTTATTATATGCAATTAAAAAACACGATGGGGTCCATAGGCTTTAACAGAGAGGTCTACAATACAAAAAAGTTAAGAACACCTGGTCTATGTAAATATTATTTTTCAAAAACATAAAAGAACCACCATGTAACTCTAGTAACTAGTACTTACTTTCCACTAAGAATATCTTGTTTTAACTGAAGAACAAACAAATACCTAGAAAAAGAAAACACCAACAATTTGTATTAGCCAGGCATTTGCTCTTATACTAAGAAATAATTCTATCCCCTAGTGGAAGAGCAACATTGTTATCAGAGAATACACATTTTAAAAAAAGAAGCCTGAACTTTTTCCTGAGTCTAAACCAGTGCTCAGAGACACCAGAGTAGGACCAGAGACTTAGAGCTAGAAGAAACCTTAGAAAACATCTTGAGGCAAAATCTCTTATTTAGCCAATGAGGAAACTGAGGTCTAAAGAAGTTCAATGACTTGCTCAATGTCCCACAAAGATGGAATTTGAACCCTGTTCCACGGACTCCACCTAGTCCTTATACCACTGTACCATACTGCCTCTGAGTTACTTGGAAAACTTGCTCAAAAGGGATACAATGATCAAATCCTCAAATCATGTACACATTCTGCTAAGAATGATAGTAAAATAAATACCTTTTACTTTTAAGGAAATACATAATTTATTTCCAGTTTTTGCCTCTTCCAGGAAGAAAAGTAGGAAGACATTATTTTAATAAACACTATTGGCATTATATTTTAGTCCTCTAATTTGAGGAACTGATTCCACAATCAAACATCTATGCAACTTGCTATATAATCACCTTTATTTTTATCTCATTTAAGAATGGAAGATTTAAAAACATAAGGGCTTTGTGACTGAAATTCATGAGTTATCAGCTATATGTGTATACTGGATCATGGCAGGATATCAAAACATGTCTGTGATCTGGCAAAGTTTCTTATTGAAAGACCTGATCACCTCTCTCTAATCAAAATGCCATGAATAAAAATGGATAATTATAATTTAATAGTATTTCTTTCACTGTATAATAAAGAAGTAGCTGAAATTCTAGGGTTCAAACTTATTAGATACCTACCAGTCTTGAGAGGTATTCTCTCAACTTTGTAGCCAAACTATAAAATAGGGAACACTACCATATAGCCATAATATTGTAGAAAGAAATTAAAAGTCAGAGGAAGCAAATCAACATGGTCTAAAGAAAATGAATTTTCCAAATTCCTGAACTCTTAGTTGTCATAAACCAGTCATTGATATTGCCTCACTATTATTTTGCTGCAGCTTATTCACAGTAGTACTACTTCCCCATGCCATTACTTTTCTTTCTTAAATCAATGAAACAAAGTATTTATTAAGACTATTATGTGCAGGCACTTAGTGAAGTGCTAGGGATACCAATGAAAGGTGATGTCAAAGAGCTGACACTGCAATGGAAGAGAGAGAGGTGACTGGGCCCACAAGAGATACATATAGGGTGGATGAATGGTAATGCTAGAGGATAAGGCACCAGCTGATAGTAACGGTAGCTAGGTAGTACAGTAGACACAACACTGGGCCTGGAGTCAGAAAAATCCTGAGTTCAAATCTAGGTTCAGACACATTCTAGCCGTATGATCTCAGCAAGTCATTTAACTGATGTCTGCCTCTGTTTTCTCGACTCTAAAATGGGGATAGTAAACCTTACTCCTAGGGTTAGTTTTTAACTTTTTTTATTTCAAATTTCAAATTCCAAACTCTCTCCCTCCTTCCAGTTCCTCCCACACTGAGGTGAGAAATACATCAAATATATATTTACTGAGGTGAGAAATATATCAATTATACATATCAAATCATGCAAACGTCATGTCACAAACAAAAAACCTAGATTTCACCAGTTCTTTCTCTGCAGGTAGATCACTTTTCTTATCATGAGTCCTTCAGGAACTGTCTTGGACCATTGTATTGATCATAGTAGCTAAGTGCTTCACAGTTGATCATCACAGCAATATTGCTATTATGATGTACAATGATCTCCTGGTTCTTCTTCCTTCACTCTGCACCACTTCATATAGATAGATCTTCCCAGGTATTTCTGAAACCATCCTCCTCCTCATTTCTTAAGTTGTTGTTCAGTTGCGTCCAAGTCTTAATGGTCCCAAGGACTGAAACACACCAGGACCTTCCATCCTTCACTATCTCTCAAAATTCGTCCAAGTTCATGTTCCTTGTTTCCACACTATCTAGCCATCTTATCCTCTGCCACTTCCTTTTCCCTTTGCATTCAATCTTTTTCAATATCAAGGTCTTTTCCATTGAGTCGTCTTCTCTTTATGTGGTCAAAGTTTTTAAGCTTCACATATTAACTGATTTGATCTCTTTATTGTCAAAGGGACTCTTAAAAGTCGTCTCTAACATCACAATTAGAAAGCATCAATTCTGTGGCACTACACTTTCCTTTTAGTTCAACTCTTACAGCTATACATTGCTACCAAAAAAAAAAAATCACTGCTTTGACTACATAGACCTTTCTCAGCAAGGTGGTATCCCTGATTTTTAGTATGCTTTCCAGATTTGTCATAGCTTTCTTTCCAAGGAACAATGTTCTATTTCATGGCTGCAGTCACCACTTGCAGCGATCTTTGAGCTCAAGAATGGAAAATCTGACACTGCTTCCACTTCTTCTCCCTTTATTTGACAGGAAGTAATGGAACTGCTTGCCAAAAATCTAATTTTTTTGATGTTAATTAAGCCAGTTTTTAAGTTTGCTCTCATCAAAAGGGTTCTTAATTCTTCCCTTTCTGTAATCAGAGTGGTATCAATTGCATATCTGAGAGTGTTGCTTTATCTCCTGGCAACCTTAATTCTGGCTTTTGATTCATCCAGCCTGACATTTCACATGATGTACTTGGCATATAAATTAAATAACGTTCTCCTCCAATCTTAAACCAATCAAGCTGTTCCATATTCAGTTCTAACTGTTACTTCTTGACCCACACACAGGTTCCTCAGGAGACAAGTAAAATGACCTAGTACTTCCATCTCTTTGAGGGCTTGTCACATATTATAATGTAAATAGTCAATGAAGCAGAAGCAGATATTTTCCTGGAACTCTTCTGCTTTCTCCATAACCCAGCGAATGCTGGCAATTTGGTCTCTTGGTTCCTCTGCCTCTTTGAAAACTACCTTGCTCCCCCAGTAATTTTGGGGTTGCATGCTGCTGAAACCTAGCTTGCAGAATCTTAAGCACAACACTGGTGTGTGACAGAAGAGCCATCGTTCAGTGATTTGAACTTTCCTTCCCATTGCCCTTCTTTAGTATTGTAATGATTTTGCATTCAGTGGCCCCATAGAGTTTTCTAATCTGCTGGCATATTGAGTGCAACAATTTAACAACATCATCTTTTAGGATTTTAAAATAGCTTAGTGGGAATTAAATAGCTGTACAAACCAGCAAGTTAGTGAACCCTGTTTGTCTCAGTTTTCTCATCTATAAAATAAGCTGGAGGAGCAAATGGCAAACCATCTCAGTACCTTTGCCAAGAAAACCCCAAATGGGGTCACAGAGAGTTGGACACAACTGAACAACTAAACAGTATTTCTTATAGCACAATAGTATTCCATCACAATCATATACCACAACCTGATCAGCCATTCCCTAACTGATGGCCATTCACTTAATTTCCAATTCTTTGCTGCCTCTAGGATTACCATTTATCTAACTGTATGTTAGATTTATACCTATCTTATATACCTTTATACATTTATACCTATCTTCCCCTATTAGAGTGTGAGCTCTTTGAGACCAGGGAATTTTTTTTTTGCCTTTCACTGTATCCCTAACACAAAAAAAGCTGCTATGAATATTTTTGTACATTGGAGGTCTTTTTCATTTTTCTTTAATTTCTTTGGGATACAGACCTGATACTGATACTGCTGGGTCAAAGGATGTAGATACAGTTTGATAACTCTTTGGGCATAAATCCAAATTTTCCCCATGCTATTTCAAAGCATATCACTAAGCTCACAGCCTCCAGACACCGCAGTATATTGGCCGTGGTGAATTTCTTCAATGGAGTTAAGCAAGTGGTTTCAATGACTCCACAACAGAATAGAAAAAGTCAAATAACTTACCAACTCACTTCCTGTAAGAACTGCTCCAAGTGGAGCAATTGCTCCAATGGCCCCTGCATGTCAAGTGCCTGACCGCAGAAATAATACATTACTGCTCTTCCACTGAAAAACCTTCGCCTATAAAGCCACAATCCTTTCTTAGGAAATCTACTCAGGAAAAAGTTAGATCCATTTCCAGCCTTATATAATTATACAAGGACCACAAGGTAATCTACTAGAGAGACAAAATTAGAACCCTGAAGTAGAGCGCCAGTTCTCTTTTGACTATCCTTGTACAGTCTTATTTGCAAAGACACGTTAGCCAGGACAATCTTGTGTTTAACTAGTGTAAATTACTTAAAATGCATTCAAATACTCAAACACAACATTCTGAATTTGTTACAACAAACAGAACTAATGAATAGAAATCAAGCTTGTGAACTTATTACCTTGTCAACTCTTCACGAAGATTATTTGGTTCTGAGGAATAAAACTTAACACGGAGGTGCAGACAATATGGTGAACCAACTAGGGAAGGTGGGGGAAAAACAAAACAAACAACTTGTTAGTCTAATCAAATCAGAATTCTTAATTATTTTCATCTCTAGGTTTCGAAGAACCAGCAAGTACTGTACTGTACATGTCTGAACCAGCAAGTACTGTACAGACATCCTTGTCATGTTTGAAATCTATCAACCAAACTTAAGTGCTAATATGGTTATGAATAATGATACAAAATAGCATTTGGTAATAATAAAGTCACTATTCTACAATTCTTTTTTAAAGATATGCACGTGTGAAGTCTAAAGTTACAGCATATAGAATAAAGTCTGTAAATAAAGCCTGCTTTTTACCCCTGGCTATGTTTAGGAAGAACCAAAATTTTATCTTAAGTTGTTTTCAATTTGTTATTCCTAATTAAAAAGACCCTAAACAGGTCTGAAGATATTTTGAAACTACAAATACTGTCTGAAACCAAAAGGAAAAGTTCCAGGATGAACAATGGCCACAGATACACATTCGCATCCTATATACATATATATGCGTGTATATATGTGTATACACACACGCACGCACACGCACACACACACAGATTACTGATAGGTAGTAATCTCACTTTTTTTATCTTCCCTAACTGATTTTCATAATAGTTCTAAGAAAATCATCTTTCTAGTAAGGGACTTCCCTCCTTTCTACTATTCCTTCTCTTTTCTTCCCTCCCCAACCACGAGATTTTCATTCAGATGCTCAGCCAGGGATTAGTGAAGTACCACAGGCATTACCTTCTGGGAACAAGCTGTAAAAATAAAGATGAAGAAAGAAAAGAATTCAGGATAATTTCAAATATACTATAACCTGCTTCTTCTAATAAGCTCTACAGTACACCCTTGGAATTAATACATTTTAGAAAATAAATTCGGTTCCAAAGAATTATTCAAAAAAATATTTTAAAAGCTACTTACTTTTAACTTGTTTTTTGATGCTTTTTGTACTATCCAACCAATGCTGAAACAAACAATAAAATTAACTAAAAGTCTTGGACAATTAAAAATAACAAGTACTTACTTTGTACTTTATTTCTTAGCAAAGACAAAATCCCCTTTAATAAGGGTTAGTATTTTACTTTTAGGATTTTCTTTACACAGGCAAAGCTAGGTATCAAAGGAATACACTCATGTCAAGATCACAAGTTAAAAAAAATTCATTGGTCAAAGGATATGAACAGGCAATTTTCAGAGGAAGAAATTAAAGATATCTATAATCATATGAAAAAGTGCTCTAAATCACTACTGATTAGAGAGATGCAAATCAAAACAACTCTGAGGTATAAGATCACATCACACCTATAAGA
>JAQQSK010013616.1:0-11426 GCA_028658325.1 Potorous gilbertii
GCTCTTTTTTTGATCATGGCTTTCAGGTAGTCCCACAATTTTTAAATTATCTCTCCTGGATCTATTTTCCAGGTCAGTTGTTTTTCCAATGAGATATTTCACACTATCTTCCATTTTTTCATTCTTTTGGTTTTGTTCTGTGATTTCTTGGTTTCTCAGAAAGTCATTAGCCTCCATCTGTTCCATTTTAATTTTGAGAGAACTATTTTCTTCAGTGAGCTTTTGCACCTCTTTTTCCACTTGGCTAATTCTGGTTTTGAAAGCATTCTTCTCCTCATTGGCTTTTTGAACCTCTTTTGCCAATTGAGTTAGCCTATTTTTCAAGGTGTTATTTTCTTCAGCTTTTTTTTGGTTCTCCTTTATCAAGGTATTGACCCGTTTTTTATGCTTTACTTGCATCTTTCTCATTTGTTTTCCCAGTTTTTCCTCCACCTCTCTAACTTGATTTTCAAAATCCTTTTTGAGCTCTTCCATGGTTTGAGACCATTAGATATCCATTTCAGATGTTTGGGATACAGAGGCCTTGACTCCTATTTCTTTACCTGATGGTAAGCATTGTTCTTCTTCATCAGAGAGCAAGGGCGGAAACATCTGGTCACCAAAAAAGTAACCTTCTATAATCTTATTTTTTTCCCCTTTTCTAGGCATTATCCCAGCCATTTACTTGACTTCTGAGATTCCTCTCAACCCCTCCCCAGATCAGCCCAGCTATTGCTGCTCCCCAGCCTCAGGGCTTTCATCAGTGGGCAGGCTGTTATTCAGGGAAAGATTAAATCAGGTTCTCAGGTGGGGGCAGGGCCGCCTCCCAGGCTCAGTTGCCTCATGGGGTTTATGGAAAGACCTTCCATAAGGGAGCTGCTGCCAAGCTTCTGCCTGCTCTGGGAACCTCTGGCCGCCTGCTGTCTCTGCTGCTGCCCCTCAAGGGGCTTGAGTTACAGAGACACCCTGTTGTCCTCTCAGTCAGCCCAGAAGTCTCTTTCACTGAGCTGTGCATCTGTGGGTGGAGGGACCCCCGCAGCCACTGGAGATTCCGTCCCTGAAGCCTGCTCTGATATGCTCCTCCCAAGGCTGTGTGGCCAATGTAGGGCTGGGTTCTGCTCTGGTCACATGCGTGACGGACCTTTGGTGAGGGTTTTTCAGGTCTTTCTGGAACAGAAATCTCCACTATGTTGTTCTGTGGCTTCCAATACTCCAGAATTTGTTATGAGTTCTTCTTTATATTTATTTTATAGGCTGTGGTTTCGGAGCTAGCATAAGTGTGTCTTTCTACTCCACCATCTTGGCTCCTCCCCGAATGTTACACATTTTCAATAACTTGAGGAACCAACAACCATGTCAAATAAAAGATTATTCATTTTGGTTCAGCTTCTTGCAAATAGTTTTTAAAAGGTATGAATCACAAGTTCCTATTAACACTAATATTGAACTTATTTTTTGAATGGAACTAACTGTTGTCATCTGGAAAAATATAATTGCTGTGACATAGACCTTCTTTGTCTCATTGTCCACCTGCTTCCTAGCCTTGCCCATTCCCCTACTGCCTCCTCTTTTCTGTGCTGCCTCTTTTCTGGAATGTCCCATCTCTCCAAATATCTACTCAACTCCATTAACTCTAGTTTTCCAGATATTTGGTGTTTCCCTGCCTAAACCTCTGGGGAGGAATAGCATTTAGAATGACTTGGAGAGGACATTTTTGTTGACAGAGATGCTCTAGACATCAGACCACTATGATTTTCAAACTGAGGAAGCTACCTTCACCATAAAGCTGCCTGAGATGCCCTGGTCATAGATCTCCCAGCAAGAACCAAATCTTAGAAATAGCCTCTTAATATATTGTGAGCATCTATCCTCCTATGGGGCCCTCATGACCATTATGCCCAAGTGACATACATGTTTCCCCCTTTCCTGTCCTCCATCTCAGTTTGAAATGATTATTAAATTATCTCAGATTGGAAATGTCCATCCTTGCCCTAATGTAAAAAAGTTAGGGGAAGTTAGGAGATTGCTCTGCTGCATTCCCCTTGTTGACCCAGCCTCCCTCTGGCCTGGATAGTTGCACTTATGCCACAGAGTCTTCCCTTAAACTTACTGAACAAAAAGTCCCACTGCTTTCAGCACAGACTGGTCAGCCCATCTAATTCTTCTATAAAGATCCTTTAGTCCTAGAAGTGGATCCAGATCATCTTAGATAATATGTTAAACAAAAAGATAATGCTATAAGGACCTCTTTCTAAATCACATGATAACCTCTTACAAATCTATTTTGAAACTGTTTATATCAAATAAACAATTTTTAGTCAAATAAACAGACCAAAGAAAAGAGCAAGAGCTTACCAAAGTAAAGCAAGGTGCTACAAAGTTGGCTGAGTTTGCTAATGCATTTAGATAATTTAAATGAAACCAGACTTCTTTCCCACAATTATCCTAGATGTATCCATTCCTCAATTGCTATTGAACAGTCCATTAAAAACAGTATTTCAAATATTCTAATAGGTCTTCATGGCATTAATAAACTCAAGCTACCTCTTGAGAAAATCAGAGTAAATATTTGTGAAATTTGAAAACTGGCATTCTTGGTTCTCTTCCGCAATGAGTTCAGAACACACTAAAATAAGAGCTTCCTCTATGACATAATTTTTCAGTTCTAGTAACAATCATTAGTCCTTAATAACAACGAATCAAGGAATTCTTTGTTGCAACTATTGGCAAATGTGCCCAATTTATAGAAGAGAAGGTGTGCATTGCTTCTCCTCACAAAACCAAGCATTTGAGTACATACTTACCTATGAATAGTAGGTATACAAAGAAGTTTCTATCCTCTCTCCAGTCCCTCCAGCCAAGGAAAGAGAACATGGCACAAATACTGTATGAATGGGACATGGAATTTCTTCCTGGTGTTCTCAGTATCTGGGATGCTGTTCCTCTTCATCTACCCTTTTCTCAATTCTTTCCATGATTTACAGGCTCAATCAAGTCCCTTATTCTACCTGAAATCTTAATTCCCAAGCCCCAAGTATATTCTCTTTCCTCTGAAATTCATCACATTTATAGTTTGCCAGTCCCTCATTTGGCTACAATAATATGTCATCTACCATTTCCATATAGCTTTATGTGTGTTCTCCAGCAGGTTAGGAGCTCCTATTGGTCAAGAATCAGTCTTAGGTTTCCTTGAATTCCCTTCAAAGCAGTGCTTCCCAATCTCAAACTAACTACTTCTGGGAAGATATGCAGTTGTTTCAAGGGATCTTCAACTCCATATGTGCACCAAGGATGGTTACTTACATTTGCCTTTAGCTCTAACAAAATATGAGGGTTGACTCAAGACAATGAACAAATAAACCTTTTTAGATTAACTGGATGAATCAATGCTACACATTTCTCAAATGTTCTTAGACACTTTGTGATTAATCAAATACAAATGTACTTAAAAACATTACTGAGTTTATTGTACCTTTTTGAGTTCCACTAAAACATGACTGATTTTTCTTCAATCTCTTATTTTTAACAATATGTGAACTTTTATGACTCACATGTATTCTTTTTAGTCACATATTTTAGAATATTGCTTTCTAATTCATTATGTCAGTCTCTTCTATTTTATAAGTGAGTCCAACCCATTCATATGTCAATTGTGATATATTGTCTTACTATTGTCATTTTGTTTAATGAAGTTGCCTTTTGTTTCTATCATTTGTTTCTCAATCATTAATTCTTTAAAATTATGTGTGAGTCTGCAATTGCTTTCTAATTCAAGGGACGTTATTTATGTAATTTTTCTACATTTGTTATGCTTATGACAACTCCCTTTCCTATCATGCCCTTTTAGACCCCTCCTTTTTCCTTGTCCTCTTCTAATTCCTTGAGTTTAATGTGTTTCTACACCAAAATCTCATTGTGGAGTTTGGTGGTGAGGCTATAGTAGGGATTTAGGTATAACTGTGTTCCATGTTTCTTTACTGAGTTCAGGTGAAAGTGAAGTTCACAAGATGCCTATTGCATTCACCATTTCCTTCAACACTATATACATATTATGCCAATCTATTATATGACAGCAATTTCCCTTTCTTTCTCATTTCTTCCCAGTATTTGCCTGCTCTCATGTTTGTTTGGTTTCCTTTGCTTCAGAATAACAAGACAGTTTTCCCTGATAATTTCTTGAAATATGATATCCAGATTATTTTTGAATCATGTCTTTTAGGTATTTCAATAATTTTTAAATCATCTCTCCTTAAATCATCACCCTGGCAGGGATAAATCATTGTCCCTGCCAACATTTTTCTCCAATGGAATAGTTCACATTTTCTACTATTTTTTTTATTCTTTTGATGTTCTTTTTTTGTTTCTCAATATCTCATGGAGTCATTTGCTTCCATTTGACCAATTCTAATCTTTAAGGAATTATGTTCTTCTGTGAATTTTTTACATCTTTTTTCATTTGACCAATTTCTTGTGGTTGTTGTTGCTGTTGTTGGAGCTCACCTCTTCAGTGGATTTTTGTGTCTCTTTTACCATTTGGTCTATTCTATTTTAAGGTGTTATTTTCTTTAATATTTTTTATATCTCTTTTATTAAACTGTTGACGCTTTTTCATGATTTCCTTGCACCACTCTCATTTCTTTTCCCAATTTCTCCACTATTCCTTGTATATGATTTTTTTGAGCTCTTCCAGGCCTTCTTTGGGGGTCTGACACCAATATATATTTTTCTTTGAAACTTTGTATGCATCTGTTTTGATTCTGTCATCTTTATCTGAGTTGGTGCTTTGACCTTCCCTGTCACTATAATAATTTTCTCTTCTCGGGTTCTTTTGCTGTTGTTGTTGTTGTTTGCCCATATTTCCAGCCTATTTCTGGACTTTTCTCTGTGTGTTAAAGTTTCAGTCTCCTTCTAGAATGGAAGAGACACTGTCCCAAGTTTCAGGTATTTTGTGCTTTTATTTTCAGAACTAGTTCCCAGAGGTTCTTTCAAAGGGATATTTTCTAAGGAGAAGTGTGGGCACTTCTCTCCTGGTCTGTGCTCTTCTCCTACCACCTTCGGGCTGAGAGCTCCAAAAGTCATATCTGAAGATTCAGTCACTCCCAAGTCATGCTGCTGGATTGCCAGGGTGAGTGTATGCTGAACTGTGTTCTACTATCAAACCAATGAAACATAGTTTTCTTGCCAACCTTTTATATTGTCTGAGGCTAGAAACTGCTGGACTTTATGTTTTCATTGATTCTGCGGGTCCAGAATTAATTATTTTAAAGTTATTTGGAAGGAAATTTGGGACAGCTCAGGCAAGTCCCTGCCTTTACTCTGCCATCATGACTTTGCTTACCTTTCTATCTTTTATTGACAAAACTATCCAAAGAAATAAATATTATTCTAAGGACTGCATTGAGTGAATTTCAAAAAGTTGTTCTTGTCTTTGATGAAATTATCAATTTTTCTGTGATTTATTCCTTGACATATCAATTCTTCAGGAGTAAACTGTCTTCAAATAATCCTTTAATCCTTTACACAGCAACATATTTTATTGTATTGTGATAATTAAAAGAAGTGTTTAATATCTCTGCCTTTCTGCATTTGTATGTGAGGTTTTATTCCCTTCTGCTTAGTCAATTTTTGTAAATGTTACATTGTCACAGGTAGGAAGTATGTAATATACATACTCTATTCTGTTCACATTCAATAACAATATAAGACCTTTCATATATAAAATTCAGGTCCTTCACTTCTTTCTTGTTCATTTTTTCTGGATTTCTCTAGGTCTGAAAGAGGTATGTTGAGGTCCTTCACCCTTAGAACATTTTCATTTTCTCCTGTAACTCATTTAGTTTTTCTTTTAAGCTTCATTTAGATCATCATTGTCCATAACCTTTTGTCTATGATAACTTTCACTACAATGTAGTTTTCACATTTATCACTTTTAATCAAGTCTTTTTTTGCTCTTGCCTTCTATGCAATCATGACAGCTACTCTTGTATTTTTGAGTTTCATTAAAATATGATAGGCTTTTCTTTTATCCCTTATTTTTTAACTTGTGAAATTTCATAACTCGCATGTGTCCTTTGGAACTGCATATTACAGAATTCTGCTTTCTATCCTCTTCCACTTTGTGGGTAAGTCCATCCCATTGATACTCCATCAGGTGTGTCATACTGTATTATTATTGTCATTTTCTTCAATGAAATTTCCTTTTGTTTATATAATTTCTTTTTGACCATTAGTTCTTACATTTATGTATAGCCTAAAATTAAAGAAACTTTTGTGAATATAATTTTTATACGTTGGTTATGTTATGACTATTCCCTTTTCTATCTTACCCTCCCTCTTAAACTCCTTTCTACTCCTCCTTTTCACTTGTTTTCTCCTAGTTCCCTTTTGAGTTTACTGTACGTCAAGACCAAAATCTCATGGAAGGTTCTGATTGTGTTCGATATTTCATCACTGAGTCAAGATGAAATGCATGTTCATGAGATGCTTTTAGCATCCATTTCATGAGTGTATATTCTCCATCTTATGTACTTCTATGGCAACAATTTCCCTCTCTTTCTCCTGTCTTCTCCAGTATTCCCTTGTTCTCATGTTTTGTCTTCTCCTAAGACCACTAAAATAAAACAAATCCACTCGCAAACCATTGTCATTTCTACCTTTCTTTATGATCCTTAAAAACATTAGAGGCTTGAACCCTACTATCATCACTATTGGCTCAAAAAGTTGAATATAGAAATCTATTTTACCCAACAGGAAAATAGAAAGGGAGGAGATTAAAAGGGAGGGTTAATGTGGTTCTAGAATCTTACTTTCTAGCCAGAGAGTAGGATTCCTAGGCCAGAGATGGTTAAAGGATAAACGTGAGACTGAGATTTCCCAAGTTAAATAGGAAAAAAGATTGCTTATAGTTTCTGAATGGACTCCAGGTTTGGAAACAGAAGAAAACCTAAATGACCCCTGTACCTGAAGGCCTAAAGTTACATAGGGAGAAAGGAATTAAGAGCTTTGTATGTTGCCACCACAACCTTGTCCATTATAGGGAATTATTCAGACTATGCAGAACCAATGGGAAGGGTGTTGCTTGATCGGTAATGCCCAAAGTATTTTTTCCCTCCTGCAGGTTTCCAAACCACAGGAAACTACGTAGGACTTTGTTGGAAAGTGCAACGAAGAGGAATGTCACAGGGTAGCACCCCAATGGTATCCACAAGTTGCCTTCCAAGCAGATCTTCTGTCTACTGTGTGTTAACATATATTCTAAATCTCGTTATGAACTTGGATATCTCATATTTTTCAAATATCCGTTAATTGGATGCTGTAAGTCTTTCAATCTTCTACGTTTTCCAAAGGTGGAAATAAAGGTTGCTCCATACTGCATTTAAATTTATTACTTGGAGAGTTTGCATGGAGTCTTGAGCTCACATGTGGGGAATTCCAGAAATAAATTACACCTAAATTTTATTTTGAATATTTCTTGGGAACAAACTGTGAGATTAGGGCATAATAGGTCAAAGAAAAAAGCGATATTTGTGGGGTTTGGTCCCCAGAATTGGACCAAGTACCTATTATTTTGGTGACTGAGGGCCCCATAGAGTAACAAGAGCAATAATAGACATACCAATAAAACAGGTATATACAGATTTATTTTGCCCTCACAACAATCATATAATGCAAGTTTTATTATCAATATTTCATAGATTCAGAAAATGACACCCTGATAGACTTGGCCCAAAATACAGTCAGTGAAAACCAAAGGCTATATTCAAACTAAAATCTTTTTAATAAAAACCCAGCAATCTATCCACTATTTCATACTCCTTCCAATGAAGATTTAAAATTACAAAAAATTCCTAATACTTTATGAATTGAAATGAATTGATTTAGAGTTACCAAGCAAGTGTGATTAGGTGATTTGATGCTGAACTTTTAATGAAACATTTAAGTATTTATTTTAAAAAAATCTTGAACAGCTATAGTACTGAGTCAAATATAATTACATGAAATTTAAAAGGAATAAATGTCCAGTATTAGATTTGAGTTGAGAAAGCAAATAACAAAAAGACCAATAAACAAACTAGAGATGTTAGCCCCGGAGAACAGGAGATTTTAGTTGGACATGACAACTATCTTCATGGGCTTGAAATTATGTCATGTAGAAGACTAATTAAACTTACTCTGCTTGGCCCCAGAAGGCAGAACAAGGAACAACGAGGCAAATTCACAAGGAGGTCACTTTGGTCTCAGTAGAAGCAAAAATTTTCTTGCTATTAAAATGCTACAACAATAGAATGAGGTGCCCTGGGAATCAGGGGATTCCTTTTTAGGAACATAGTAGATGATTCATACTGGACTGAAGAGCTCCTGAGGTTCCTTGCTGCTCAAGGTCTCCAGTTTAGTAACTTCCTAGGCAATACTGGACAGCTCAAAATTTCTGCCATAATTTGCTGACCCATAATGAGTTCAACTGCACAGGGAATGGAAATAAAATTACATGATTTTTCTAATGAAGAGCTTGGGGGATTGGGTCTCTTAGGCACTAGATATTTCAAGTATTCTTCCTGTTCCTCCATAGGACCAAATATCAGTCATCTCATGCCAGAAGGAAGTCTGTTTGAGCCTCCCAGAGATACTTGTCCAACTACCTGAAAACTGTCCACTTTTCCTGGAAGCTAGAGTTTCTGCCATCCTAATCTTTCCTTCCAACAGATAACAGTCAGCCAAACTTTCTTCTTGGTGATGTTCAGTAAGTAATTAGGGGTGGGAAATGTTGGGATGGAGAGAAGAAAAGAGGAGGTGGGAAGTAAGAGGGCAGAGAAGTAGACAGTTGTTGACTCAGAAACTGAAGAGATTCTCCCAAACCCAGGATAGCTCACATCATAGTCTAATCCCGTTGATACAGAAAGAAATTCTGCCCCTTTCCAGAATCTACTTGAAAGAAAGTTCAAAGTTTGGCCAAAGGCCAAGTTTGGAGGAAAATCAAAGAAGAGTAGAATAAAAGCCTCATACTCTCTGTCATGTTTGGGTTTCATCTTTACATTAACTAGAAATAAGACCTTGGTCCAATCACTTTCCCTCTTGGGCCTTGAGGCATAAAATGGAGCTCAAAAGTTTCCTATTGATTTTATGGCATATTTTGTAAGAGTCAAATGAGATTACCTTTGTGGAATTTCTTTGTGATCTTAAATCATTTCAGAAAGATAAAGTTTTATTTTTGTCATAATATGATGTAACATGGCAGAATTATAAATTCATTTTTGACCCAGTCCATCTGAGACAAAAAGCATAGTTCAAACATGAGGGACAGTTTTTTATCAGAGGTAAGTCTCAGCTACACTAATAGGAAGCCTGGTAAAGAGGGAGAGGTTATATTATTACCCACAAACACAGGGTGCTGGGCTATGGTAATGACCTTCCACAAAAACCATAGATAACTCCTATATTCCCTGATTCTACACACCTCATCTTCCCTTCCATGACTTGCATTGTATGCTAAGCTTATCAGGAAATAGACTGCTCACAGGTCAGGAAGCTTGCGTGAGGGCATGGGTGGAAAGACTGCCTACCCAATAGGAGCTCTTGAATAGGTTGAAACCATTTCCAATGATATGAAAGTAGACATGAAAATGGGAGGTTTACAGAATACAGACTGGAATTCCTAGGGAGACTGTCAAGAAGAAATAGATAATGAGGAGACAGGTACAGAATCTATACGTGGGGGGTAAATACAAATAGAATCAAATCTGATGCAAAGGGAAAGGAAAAGGAATTGTCAATTGCCCTGGAGATCAGGTAATAAAATATCCTTTCTTTTGTGTATTACTACTGACTTTTGGCTTATGTATTACTCATGACTTATGATAGGACTCATGACTTAAGTGTGATGTAGGAAGAAGGCTAGGAGTCCAATGGCCTGTTTCAATTCCTACTTGTGTCTTTAAGAAAACTGGTTTTGCCTTTTTTTGCAGCGATTATATATGATGTATCAGCCATAACTGCAATGTTTATGCACATTCCTTTGGTTTTCTTAAATTCAGCAGTAGTCATTATCTCTTTAATTCCCACATCATTTCCAATTCTTCTCTACCTACTCCCTGAATCTAATTTTTATGTATTTGTCATCTCTTATCCACCTAATCCTACTGACCTTTTTTCTTTCTCTCTTTCTGCATGTGATAGAACAGATGATATGAAATACTGATTCTATTATACTTATTTGGTCCTCTCTCCCATCTCTTCTTCCTTTCCACCTTCTATTCCTATCCCCATTCTTCTGTATGCTCAGACTTTTAATGATACAAAACAGACAGAAATGTCAATTTATCAAAAGTAAAGTGTATTCCTTGACTTCAACTATGAATAAAATCCATGAAGTGTTTGGTGCCAGGTTGTTTTAGTGGTATACAATGCAACCGTATTGTCAACTACAGACTCTGATCGATTGTCAGTTACTTACTGCACTTACCTGCCTCCAAGGACGTGGTGAAGGCTGGGGTAAGGAGGGTGATAAAGAGGAGCCCAAATAGAAGGGTTTTAAAGAACAGGTAAGATTGGATATGTGATATCATGATGACGGAGGGGGGACACAACTGCTTTCAAACATTTGAAGAGTTGTCATGAGAAAGATTAGATGTTTTGCTTGACCTAAGACAGAAAGACTAGAGATAACGCATAGAAACTACAAAAGATAATAATATTTATCCTTGACAGAAGGAAAAATTTCCTAATCATTATAGCATTGGGACTACACAAGAAGCACAGGCTGACATTACACCATGCCTAAGAGGAATCTCATAAGAGTCCAAGGAAGTAGAGAAAAAGACCACAAGGAAAAGAACTTTCACAATCTGCGCTACCCCTTTGTAGTACATACTCTCTAAATTTGATTCCACTTTCCCTGCGTGATCTCTCTCCTTGTGGAAGAGTAGATCACTGCCCTTTTTTTCCTTTGGAAGGGTTTGTTATTTTTTAACAACTGGTCATATTATATAACCTTAGTAAACACGTCTTTCTAGAAACAAATTCTGTCTTGGTTTTTTGGGCAACGTTTAACTTTATTTTTACTCATTTAAAATAAGAATTTAACAAAAAAAAATAACTTCTTAAATTTTCTGTTTCTAAAAGATATTTAAACATAAACAATTTCAAAGGAAAAATAAATGAATATAAATAATACATATTAGGTCCCTAAAGCATAACAATTTTTCTATAAACCAAATTCAGTTCAGTTCTTCCTTTTTTCCTTCTTATCTGTTGCAAAGTGACGGTAGGAATTCTGTACTTCTTTTGATAATAGGAAAGCAGAGGGAAAGAAAGAATGAGGATTTCTTTTTTTTTGTTTGTTTTGTTTTTTTTATTTGTTTTTTTTTATTTTATTTTTTTTAAATAAATTTATTTAACTTTTTACATTCATTTTCACAAGATTTTGGGTTCCAAAATTTTCTCCCCATTTG
>JAQQSK010013617.1:0-11426 GCA_028658325.1 Potorous gilbertii
GAAATCCGCAAAGCTGGAAAGCTTCTTCTCTAGTACAAAAGGAGGGCCAAAAAATTGTATATGGATTTTCCAGATTGCAGAGGGTGCCATGCTCCTGACCCCCACGATGTGGAAGGGATAACTGTACTACATATATGGTTCACAGTACAATAAAATTAGATGTAAATAAAGACACTATAGTAAAAGATGCAGGTTCCAATGGCGACCAAAACCGGTTAAAGGCTTGGTGAAAGAAGAAATTCTAGCCCAGGGAAGAGATGAGAGCCTGAGCTAGGTGGTGGCCACATGAGTGGCAAGAAAGGTGGTAAAATCAACAAAGCTTACCAAAGCTCACCTCATAAATTGGGGACCTTCATTTCCCACACAAGCAGTTTGCTTGTGCCGTAAGTGGTGCAGAAAAGAGCCTAATGGCAGGGAGGATGTACTACATGGTTTCTAAAGTTTTTCCCAACTCTAAATTCTATCATCCTCCATCTCTAACCAGCTGGTTTTCAGTAGTAAGCGGTAGTCATTTTCCTAAGATCATAAACTTACAAGTAGAAGGATTCTCAGAAGCTAGTACCTAGTTCAACCCCCTTATTTTACAGATAAAGAAACTAAGGCCCCAGGAGGGGAAGTGATTTGCCCCAGGTCACACAAAGGGTCCTAGGTCTAAAGTTAGAAGGGATTTCAGAGACCATCAATCCAATGCTATCATTTTATACTTGGGGAACCCGTGGCTCTGAGAGGTAAAGTGCCTTATTAAAGGTCACATGGGTAGTAAGTGGCAGGAGTTGAACCTGGCTCTTCTGTCTCCAGAATCAATGCTCTTTCCATCATGCCAATGGACTTCTTATTTATTCTTTATTACCTCATTATATCATTTAATTGAAAGCATTACACACAATTGATCCAGTGAATTTCCTCAAAGAGCAGACCTCTGCTGTATGGCCATACTTATTAATTACCTAATAGAGTATGTATTGAATTGTAGGCATCATGGTATCAGATTTGGGGTCAGAAGACCTGGGTTCAAGTCCTGTCTCCTCCACTTACCATCTGTGAGACCACAGGCAAGTCATTTAATCTCTTTGGGCCTCAATTTCCTCAACTATAAAATGAGAGTGTTAGATCAGTTGGCCTTGAAGGTACCTTCCATATCTAAATCTATGATGCTAATTTCCTTCTCTGTGTAGCTACACAACATCTCTTGCCTATGTCCCCTTCTATTGATATGGACTGCCACCTAAGAAGTCAGTCCTTATAAGTTGCTGTGTGACCTTATCACCTAATGTTATCATCCCAGCACTTAGCCCTGTGCCTAGCAGGTGCCAGGTGCTTAATAAATGTTTGTTTACCAATAGCCAGCCCTGACTCTGACCTTAGCCCAAACCAGGAGCTGAAGTCTTTCTAACATGGTAGGACATGATAAAAGTTACACTCCACTGGCACAGACTTCAAGAAACTGGGGCCACGTCTATTATATGAGGCAATGAAAAGATCGACATGGAATCGGAGGACCCAAGTTCAAATCCTGTTTCTTCCACTTAGTCTGTGCCCTTGGACAAGTCCCTTCCCTTCCCTGGGCCTCAGTTTCCTCCTCTATAAAAGGAAAGTGTTCTGAGGTCCCTTCCAGCCCTGGATCCTATATAGGATTTTAATGGAAGAAGGAAAGTAACAGGAAAAAAAATCCCAATAGCCCTCATTAATGTGACTGCCTATGAAATTATTAGAGAAAAATTAAGACTAGGGAAAGTATTACGTTAAATTGGACCTGCATATAAAATTATGATCAGCTATATTTGAATTATATTTATTGCTGTTTTTATTAGTTCAATATTATGATTTCAGCTGTATGAGGATCTACCACTGAGGAAATTTCCTCCACTGTGCAGAAGTTTAAGAATTTACAGTCTTAGCATTGCCTAGGACATTCAGAAGTTTTATTCATGGTCACACAGGTAGTAGATGTCAGACGAAGAATCAGAACCCATGCCTTCCTGACCTTCAAGAAGCATCTCTATCCATTGTATCAGGCTGCCCTTGTTACCAGGGGCAGCTAGGTGGCACTGCAGTGGATAAAGTGCTGAGCCTGGAGTCAGGAAGACCTGAGTTCAAATCTAACCTCAGACACTATCTGTGTGACTCTGGGCAAGTCACTTCATCCTGTTTGCCTCAGTTTCCTCATCTGAAATATGAGCTGGAGAAGGAAATGGCAAACCACTCCAGTAACTCTACCAAGAAAACTCCAAATGGGCTCACAACTAAATCAACAGAACAACAACAAAAGACCCTGTTACTAACACAAACTGGGCAGTGAATATGTTTTACAAAAGGCAGAGTTAGCATTTTGAAAGCTATCAGCTTCACAGTGAAAACTCTGGAAAGTATTCTAACAAAAAGTAATTCTGCTTTTAATTTGTTTTTCTTCTTGTATTTTTTAAGAAGGATATTTACATGAAAATAGGATCCTTGTAGGCTTTCATTTCCTTACCTAACTAAAAGGATGGTCCCCTATAGATTTTAGTATTTTTCTAGAGAACTAATTGATATCAGAAAAGATAGATTAGGTTTTCACATGGAAAACAGATAAAGACAGGGGCAGCTAAGTAGCACAGTGGATAGAGCACTGACCTTAGAATCAGGAAGATCCAAGTTCAAATCCAGTCTTAGATACTTACTATGTGTGACCCCTGAACAAGTCACTTAACCCTGACTCCCTCAAGAGAAAACTAAAAAAAAAACATAAGGACAAATGAATTCTTAACCAAACAAGTTATGTTTTTATGGACACCACTATGTTTCTGAGGAGTAGGACATGTAAGAAAATATGAGAATTGTTTTCTACGCTGAAATAATATATAATTATATATCACAATAAAACTATGATTTTGAGAAAATGAGAGAGAAAAATCAATTCTTAGGCCAGAGCTAGAATAAAAAGTAAGGTTGAATCAGGGCTAGGGATGAGGCAGGAGTGGGGAATATAATAGTTTTTCCCCTTCACTTGGTAGTAAATGCTTTCTAAAGGAATGATTTCATGTTAAGTCAGTGGACATACCAGAAAGAAAAAATAGAATAATGTGACAAAATTTATAAAACTTATATCTGAAGCCAAATTTCTTGGAATGGAACCTGGAGATACAGTTGGTTGATTCTTGGTGTCACAATAGATAAAGAACAAGGCAAATAATTGAGGCCTGGGTACTTCTCATTCAGGTATGCTCTACCAGGCCTATGATATCTCTGGCTTTGCATCTGTTATTGAACCCACTGGTGTAACTGCCAACAGTTAGGACACAGGCACACAAAGGAAACAGGCCCCGGGTGGGGCTTTTGGTGCTTCTTTCTATACAGAAAAGGGTCTCACTTCTTCACATGGACTATGATACTTCTCAGCTCTTCCCCCGTCAGTTTGATTTATACCACCTATATGATTGTAATAGCCATCTAGCTGATCTCTCAGCTATCCTATTCATCTTCCATATAGATCCCAAAGTAATATTCCTAAAGAATAGTTCTGATTATGTCACTCATCTGCTCAAGGTGCTCCAGGGGCTCTCTATTACCTCTAGGATTCAATACAAACTCTCCCATGTGTTACTTTAAATCTTTTGTGGTTGGGCTTCAACCTCCCTTCCCAGTCTCACTATACAGTCCCTCCCCTTTATGCACTCTACAATTCAGGCAAACAGATCTTCTTGCTGTTCTCATGTACAATACTCGACCTCCTATCTTTATATAGATACAACTATCGTGTTTTCTTATTCTAATACATCTAATTTCCTAGCTAAAATCACAAAACTAGTAAGGTATATATAAGCAGTGAGCATATTAGAAATTCTTTGGCACCATACCTCAGGATTCTATCACTCAATGTGTGGTGATGGCTCTTGCAATTAATGCTCAACAGGATGGGAGAAAAAAAGAAAAGAATTCATTCTTAACTAAACTCTCTCTCTCTCTCTCTCTCTCTCTCTATATATATATATATATATATATATGTATATGTATGGATACATGCATATACACATATGTATATACACATACATATGTGTGTCTATATATATATATATATATATACACATACATAGACATACACATCCTTACTGATTTATAAAGAGGAAAAAAAAACTATCTGCCTTCATTCTATGCCTCTCTAGTTTTTTGTTGTTGTTTTCAGTGAGAGGGAGCAAACTTTGGACTTTATCCAAGGACTGCCCTTCAGTGGCCTCACCCTCAAATAACTTCCATAAAAGTGAGAAAGCTAACACAGAATTCTATAGAGGAAAGGAAATACTTGCTCATTTGCACAAGCGTTTCAATAGTTTGGTTTGTTGGAGGAAACAATATCTAGGAATAAATATCTGCCATGACATATGCATGTCTCTACAGATTTTAAGAAAAGGGATGATTGC
Organism: Potorous gilbertii; assembly: GCA_028658325.1. NCBI lineage: Eukaryota > Metazoa > Chordata > Mammalia > Diprotodontia > Potoroidae > Potorous > Potorous gilbertii. The sequence continues at coordinate 4,398 of JAQQSK010013617.1, forward strand.
AATAGGAAGAGCTCTAACTATTGGCAATTTTCTTTGGAGAGGAGGTAGGAATGCTGAGAGCTTACAGATGGAAAAAGAAATGTGAATCTGGAAAGCATAAGAAACTAAACTTCTCCAACCTAAGGTCATACAGAACCAACTGACAGAGGGTTTGTTTGAGGGTCTCCTCCATTCTGATGCCTTGTATCCACAAGATGGACCAGCAGGAAGGTAAGAGATGGCTAACAAGACTAGTAGAGGCAAGGAGCCTTCAAAGAGAAAGAAAAAGAAAGGCCTGAGACAAGGCCATCAGATTGAGCACTTCCGATTTTTCCTCAATAAGAGTTTGGAAAAGGGTTAGCATTGAGAAATGAGTAGTCGAGCAGAGACTGTATTTTTCCATTTAGTTAGGAGATAAAGGACAGCAGAGATGACAGGGTCAAGTAAAGGTTTATTAGGAAGGGGGTGGGCCTGACCATATCAAAAACACAGGTAGGCATTAAAGAGAGAGAGTGATTGGATAGGGCAAACTTTGGGAGAAGACAGCAGGGGTGCTGTCAAAGGCCCAAAGAGGTGACCCTGAGTTAAGAAAGGGCTGTTCTCTCTTTCTCTTCCTCCTCTTCTTCCTCCTCTTCCTTGGAGATTGGAATAGAGGTGGAAAAGATGGAGGAAGGTCAGGTGATCAAGTAGTGCAATTCCTGAGGTGTGAAGAATACCCTATGGATGGCTTGGATTTCCTCATTAAAGTAGAAGGTGAGGACATCTGCTAGGGGGCTGAGAGGGTGGGGCGAAAATGTATTGGGAGGTAGAGGGAAAAAGCTTTTGGAACAGCTGCCAAGATGACTGGGGTAGAATCAATCAAGGAAGACCAAAACCCTGACTTTCTGGAGAGAGATGCAAAAACAAAAAATAAAAGAGGGAGCGGAGGAGGGAGAAAGAAGAGAAGTACGGAACCAGAGGCAGGTGCATCTATTTCTGTGGCCATCAGAAAGAGTCAGTTCAGAGGAGCAGACTTCAGGAAGCAGGTCTCAGGGGCAGGAAAATCTGGGTTCAAGTAGTACCTTGGACATTCTTTGGTTGTGCGACCCAGGGCAAAGTCATTATCTCTCAGTGTCCCTAAGCTTACCAGGTTAAGATGGATAAAGAGAATCCCCTCCACTGGAGTTTGTCAAACTAATGTGCTTACTCTGTTGGGAAGATGCACTCAGAAATTAAGGGACTACCAGTCAAGAAGAAAAAACTTAAACTCGGGACTTCTGGCCTCCAAGAGCAGCCCTCAATTACTCAACATATTCTGACATGGAAAACTGGATAAGAATTAACCCGTGGAGACAATATTTTTTGTCGATATATAAATAAGGACACTGAGGCTCACAGGGGGAAGGGCTTCTCCATTATAGTAAATGGCAGGACCTAGATTCAATTCCCATCATCTAAGGCCAAGTTAATTTTAAGTAAACTTCTTTATTTTTAGTTCTGCTTTACACAACCCAAAATCTACTAATGTGAAGTAGTAATACTAATTGAAATGCAATGGACATTTCAAAAGAATAAAACAATTCTGAAAGGCCATAAAGATATATGCTCAATAAACTACCCAAACTAAGTTGTCATGACTGGCAGGTTTCCCTTTAATTCCCATGAACAAAAATTTTCAGGAGAAAACAGTCCTATCCATTCCCCAAGTGTGGTAGCTTCCATCTGCCATGCATTGCAAATTGTAGCCATTTGCATAATTTGAGGGAACATGCATAATATCTTTAAATTATGTAAAATTAGACTCTAAACCAATCAATCTATGAAGGTGCTATATTTAGGTGAGAGAGAAAAATTACCCTGATCAACCAAAAGGAGCAAAGGCTAAAAGCAAATAACCTCAAAATTTCTAAGTACTAATTACTCTGCCAAATCAAGGAAAATCACTTCTAACATTTCAAAAATCTTTAACCTAAAAACAATAAGGAAAATAGTGGGCTGGATTGTAAGTTAGTTAGAGGAACTAGGTTTAAATTTCTACTCTGTGATCTGGGCAAGTTAGAGGATCCTAGGTACAGATCTGGAAGAGATTCTGGACTCCTCCTAGTTCATCCCCATTCTACCCCATCATTTTCCAGAGATGGAAACTGAGGTTCAGGGAGAAGTGACTTACCCAAGGTCACAGAGACAATAAAAGTGTCAGAGGTAGGATTTGTATCCAGATCCTCTGGCTTCAGAGTAAGTGCCTTTTACACTGTATGACCCTTCTTCTCTGCTTGAGCCTCAGTTTCTTCCTCTGTAAAGGAAAGAGTTTGGCCTCTGAGGGCCCTTCCAGCTCTGGATCTAGAATTCTGTGTGTGACCTGAGAAACAAGTCTCACACTGGGGAAAGATCTCAAAATTTTAACTTCTAATTGTTCTCAGACTGTAACTATCAGAGTCCACTGGACCTCCTAGCCTTATTTGTTGGTGTGATATTCTTAATCAGTACTTTAAGGAGAAGAAACATCTCCTGACTGAGTCTATCCATCCATGCAGATGGCAGCCCCTTTTTGCCTTAGTGAGGTTTAGTGAGTTGCTCCAGGCCCCAAACTAATCAAACAAAGAAAATCCACCAGCTGGTAGCCAACTCTCCAAAGATGAGAAGATCTTTCAGAGCTGGCCTCCTGGCTTCTATTACCCTTTCTATTCCCAACCTGTTTAGAAACAGCAGCAAGACTGTGTGGCTATTTTGATCCCTCTCAACTCTAGTGCCTTCTCTCCAAGAATCATCTCCAATTTCTCCAGTCTATAGCTGGTTTGCACATGGTTGTTTGCGTGTCATCACTCCCATTAGACTGAGCTCCTAGAGTACAAGGACTGTCTCTTGTCTTTCTTGGAATCCCTAGCACAATGCTTGGCACATAAGTGCTTGTTAACTGACTGTCTCAATCATTAACATGAACCACTATGGATGAAAAATCAGGTCAGAAGAACAAAGGTCATCATTTCCAAAATGGCCCACACATCTAGTGGAAAATGTGGTATGTTTTTCTCAGATCTATGCTTTTCTTGTCTTAAGAGATTTGGAAAGCAATAAAAGAAAACGAGATATATGGAGCTTCTGGGCTGACAGCAGAGACCATGTGGTTTTTAACCTTATTAAAAGACTGAGAGAAAAGCTTCCTATGTCTTTGAGGAACCACACTGGATTTATGGGAGGATGCTAAGATTTGGGGCCCTAAAAAATCTTAAGAGTTTATAGGCTCATAGATCAGAGACCAAAGAGGAAACTGATGCCTGAGAAGCCAGAGGACCTGGGTTCAAGTTTTAGATCCGTACCTTAATACTTACGTGTGACTTTGACCAAATCAATTTCACCTCCCTGGGCCCCAGTTTCTACTTCTGTAAAACAAGGGGGTATAATATAGAAGGGACATCAGAGGCCCTTAGCTCAATGCCCTAATGTTACAGAGGAGGAAACTGAGGCCCAGAAAGGGGAAGAAGCGACTTGCCCAAAATCACACATAGGTTCCCATCTCTAGATCCAGAAGGAACCTCAGAGGCCATCTAGCCCACCCCTCTTCATTTTACAGAGGAGGAAATTGAGACCCAGAGAGAAAGAGTTGACTTGGTCAAGGTCCCACACAAGTATTAAGGGACAGAGCTAGTATCTGAACCCAATTCCTCTGACTCCAAATCCAGGCCTTTTCAAATTACCCAATGCTGTCTCCCATCATTCCCTTGTTTTCACACGCTTTCCAGGCCAGTACCTTGCACACAGAAAACATTTAATAAATATCAATTGAATTTTGGAGAAGATGAGGAATCATTCTGTAAACAGTGAATTCTTTTTTAATGTATTTATACTCTCAGCTTTGCTACTTCTAGCTGGCCAAGTCTGGGCAAGTCACTTAACCTCTGGGTTTCAACTGTAAAATGAGAGGTTTGGATTACATGATTGATGTCCAAGGTTGCTTCCAGTGCTAATCTGTCATCTTATTATCTTATCTGTGGGCACTATTAAAACAGTAAAATAATTCTTTAGGAATCACAAACATTTCCAATATTATGCAAACTAAGTATTTGCAGGTTTCCTTTTAACTCCCCTGAACAAAAGTACTTAGAAGAACATGGCCCTCTGCATTCCTCACAGTATGATGGCTTTCATTTATTATGCACTGCAAAGTGTAGATATCTGCATAATTTTAGTGAACATGAACACTATTTTTAAGTTATGTAAAATGAAACTCCAAACTAATCTATGAAGGGGTTATATTTCAAGTGATTTGATTTACAAAAATAGGAGTTACATTGATTTTTCAGGAAGAAAACCATTGCATGGGTTGCCAGAGCCAAAAGATTTCATTAGTGAGCATCCTACTTGTTGATGATGAGCCTTTGCGTACTTAGAAAGGTTGGTTCTTTGGTAGCAGATGCAGCTCAGTACTACTGAGTCTGTTTTAGGAGATTTTCCAGCTTGCTAGAACCTACCAGTGCTATGCCCACTTGCAGAGTCTTTGAGAACTCAGGGTTACCTCCATGGATCAGAGGGGAACTTTTCTGGAAGCAGCCCCAGAAGTGAAATGGACAAGGAAAGAGGGCCAGATGGTATTTGGGGAACCTTGACATGGTCTCAATGATATCAACCTGCTCCCCGATACAAAACTCCATCATTTTTTTAGTTGCATTTTTCCAGTGATGTTCTGTGGCATCAATGTTACCCAATAGGCATGGTAGTTGTGACTGGAACAAGAAGCATATAACCCAGAATGCCTTGGGATAAGTGGTACGAAAGATCTCATCAAGGAAATACTGGGCTGGTCAGTAGCAAAGGTGAGGGCCAAAGGATGGCCAGCTTGAGTACAGCACTCATGAAATACTAAAAGACTCAAAGGAAAGCTTCCAGGGATCATAGGATCTTTGTAAAACTCAAAAGGGGATCTCAGGGGAATATGATCCAATGTACTCTTTTTCAGTGAATGAGGAAATTATGACCAGTGGAAGTTACATTATACAAAGTCACACATAGGATTAAAGATGGAATGGACCTCAAAGATCAACCGTCTCATTTTGTAAAGGGGAAAAGAGGCCCAAGGAAGGGAAAAGACAAGGTTATACATCAGATCCTAGCTTGAGAGCAAGAAGGGGAATCAGAGGCCATCTAGTCCCTCATTTTACAGAGGAGGAAACTGGGGCCCAGAATGGGGAAGTGAGTAGCCCAAGATCACAGTGGAATCCTTGATCAAGAGCTGGAAGGGATTTCAGGGGCCAGCTAGTGGATAACTCTTTCATTTTACAATAGAGAGAGGGCAAATGACTGACCCAAGGTCACACATAGATTCCTAGCTCTGGAGCAGGAAAGGGCCTCAGAGCCCCTAGCTTGGCTGTCTCATTGATGACTTAGATCTTTATGGGAGTTTTTGAGGTCGAAGGCACCTCGGACCTCATCTAGGCTAGTCCCCTATCTTACAAGATGAGGAGAAGCCAAGGTGGCCAAGCTAAGAATTCCATCTCAGGTTTGAAGCCCTCCCCTCCCCCTTCCAAAATAACAGAAAGATCTCCAACCAAGAATGGAAGGAGGTTGGTATCCTCAGAGTGAAAATCCTATGTCCTCCCACCCCCAAAGGAGGAGACACCCGGCTCTCCCAACGAAAAGCTGGAAAAGGAGGGCGGTCAAATGGGGATGGGGTGGGAGTGGGGGTAGATGGGATGCAAGGGTATTCGTGCGGCCAGGGGAGCAAGCGAGCCGGCAAGCAGGTACCTGCCTCACCGGCGCAGTCCGATGGCCGGACGGTCGGGGGGTGGGGGTGGGGGTGGGGGCCGGAGCAGCTCACCTGTGAGCCCCCCGCTGCCGCCACCTTCCTCCCCGTGGCCCCGGCGCCGCTGCAGCACGAAGTAGTCGTTGGCCCGTTCGAGGAGCCACAGCTTGAGCGCGTTCTTGAGCAGCACCTCCTCCGGCTTGAGCCACATCGTGGACCGTCCGGGCTGGCTCCCCCCCGGCCACCCTCTCCTCGACAGAGTTAGGTGCTCTGAGCCCGGCCCACGGCCCTTCCCTCCCTTCCCCGCCCGTCCGCCCTCGACTCGACTCCGGTTCCCTTGGGCTCCCGCTCCCTCGGGCTCAGGATCTCCACACCTGCTCGCACCCCGCCCTGCTCTCCCACGTCGACAGTGTCACTGCCAGCTCACGCCCACCGGGGCCAACGGTCCCACCCTGTTGCACGGCCTCCTGGGAGCTGTAGTCTTCTTCTCCATGCTCGGGCTCGAGACTAGGAGAGTGCTTGACTATACTTCCCATAAAGCCCAGCGACGCAAAGAAGGCGGAGCAGCTGGTGTCCCAGGGAGAGAGTTGTGGCTTCTTTCCCCGCTCTGCCGCCCGCAGCCGGTGTTAAGACTTAAGCGAGTAGAGTGGGTCAACTAGTCCAATGCCCTCATTTTACAGAGGAGGAAACTGAGACCCAGAAAGAGGAAGGAATCTGCCCAGGGTAACATTTAGGATCCTAGTTCTAGAGCTGGCGGAGACCTCAGAGACATCTAGACCAACGCCCTCACTTTACAGGAAAGGAAACTGAGGCCCACGGATGGGAAGGGACTTGGTCAAAGTCACACAGACAATCCTAGACCTAGTGCTGGAAGAGACCTCAGAAGCCACTTCTGAGCTAGTGCTTTTTTTCATTGCTTAACCTGAGTTTTCTGCAATGAAGTCACAGGCCCAGCATCCCATTCCCATCTCCTCCCCCCCAACACATTTAATGTAGTCACAGGAGGCTAAGAATATAATCACAAGGTATGTATGAGGTGTTAAACTAACTGTAAAAGACCGATCTTTATCCCGATCTTTCATGAGGTGGGAATACCTGTGATTGAGTCAAAAAGGGGACAACTCTATTGGCTTAGAAAAAATTAGCCCTGCCTCTGGGGGTTTTAAGCAGCTACTCTCCAAGAAATTCGAAGTACTCAAAACTACCTTCTGTAGAGAGACCCCCGTAAGGCAAAGAAATAAATTTCCCTCCCTTCTCCACCCCCTCCCCCCCCCCCCCATTTTGACCCTATAGCTTTAAAGCAAGGCCACTGGACTAGTAAAAGACACCATATC
>JAQQSK010013618.1:0-11426 GCA_028658325.1 Potorous gilbertii
CATCTACAAGCTGCCTTTATATCTATAGCTCAGTTAGGAAAGAAGGAGGGGGAGGTGACTGTGCATACAGGGAGGTTGGGGTGGGGGAGGTAAGGGCGGTTCCTCCTGAGACTTAGCTCCCGGCAAAAAAGACTATTTTATGGAGAACTCACATGGGGCAGGCGATCTCACATGATGGTCAGATAAAATGATACAAGGACACTCTTAAGGTCTCTCTCAAGAACTTTAGATTTGACTGTGTAACATGGGAGACACTGGCACAGGACCACTCAGCATGGCATGCCCACATAAGAAGGGTGCTGTGCTCTATGAGCAAAGCAGAATTGAGACAGCACAAAGTAAAGGTAGGATGTGTAAATTCAGAGTATCCATCCCAAATGTTCACACAGACTATCTGTGTCCAACCTGTGGTAGAGCATTCCGAGCTCATATTGGTTTGATCAGCCAGTCAGACACACTGAAATTTCACTTTACAATGGTGACATCATTTTTGTCCTCTTTGGAAAGGAAGAACAACCAACCAACCAATCATTTCCAACTGGAGAAGGGTGGGTCCTAATTCAATCACTTTAAGGACTGGGGAAAGGCAATAATGTATGCAAGGTGAGAGCTAAGTTTGGCTCCTTTTCTTAAGAAAGGCTTTGGTTTGGGGCCTATCTACTTTCCTCAAGGGAAAAATCTAGAAAGATTTTGGGGTAGAGAAATATTATTTCTAGAGAAATTAAAAAGGAACTCTTTAATGTTTCATATCAGTCAATAACCATTTATTAAGTGCCTACTATGTGCCAGACACTGTACTAAGTGCTATGAATACAAATATGACAAATAATTCCTACCTTCAAGGAGCTTACAGTATAATGGGAGAAGACAAGACACAAAAGGAAGCTGTAAAGGGAATTGGGGGAGGGGGAAGTGATGTGATGGGGGGAGGGGAGAATGTATGGGTTAAGGAATGATGAACAAATCCAATGGAGAGTGGCTACATAGGAAGTGAAGGGATAACTATCCTGGGGCCCTCCTTAAATGGAGTTTTTGGAGCTCATCAGTCAGCCCTCCCCTCCAAGAGGGAGAGGCTGCTGATGAGGTCTGTGAATCCCAAGGCTGATGCCATTTTGTGGAATGATTAGGTTTTCCATACCACTTTCAGTTATATTAGACAAGTCTAGCAATTATATACCTATTTCTATTGCTTTGTGAAGGGAGGACTCTTTGTTCCAAAAGTACTTTTGCAAAATTTTTCTTGTTTATCATGTACTCTAAGAACTTCTATCAATCCTTGTCCTCCTTTTTGACAAGAAAATATTCATCTTTCTATAACTGCCTTAGGAAGTAGAGCACTGTGTTTCATTACTATTATATAGTTTCTTGTTTGAATGTCTTCTAGATCAGGTTTCTTAACCTAAGGTCCTATGTCCCCAAGGGGTCTGTGGATAGATTTCAGGGGGTCCCCAGAATTGAAAAAAAAAATAGTTTGACAAATACATTTCAGTAAAATTGGTTTCCTTTGTCATCCCATAGAGACAGCTAGATGGCACAGGAGATCAAGTGCAGTGCTCAGGCACAGGAAGACCTGAGTTCACATCTGACCCCAAACACTTACTAGCTTCCTCAACCCATGGCAAGTCACTTAATCAACATTTGCCTCAATTTCCTCATCTGTAAAATGTGGATAATGACCCATACCTACCTGTTGTGAGGATCAACTGAAAGAATATTTGTGAATCGCTTAGCAGAGAGCCTAGCACATGGTAGGTGCTTAACAAATATTTGTTTCCTTTGATAATCATTTAATATCATTTTTGGACTTTAATAAGGACCACAACTTAAATTAATCAATCAAAAGAGCCTGGATCTCACAGTCCCTTTGTTCTCTGAAGTAAACTCAGAGAATACCTCTTCTTATGTCAAAAAAGCCAGATTGGGAAGACTTAGCACACTTTATGAGACCTTTACCCTGTGATACTACCTTGAATAATATGACTTTCTCCTTACCTTACCATTTCATGAACATATACTATGTTATAGCATGTTAATGGTAACAAAAACACAGATATCCTAGGTCATAATTTCAAGTGACACTTTGTCAGCTCTCTTATATTATTGTATTTACAACTTACACAAATAAGAAAATTTCTTTCTTATGGTATAGTTAAACCATAGAGACCATAAATATAGAGAGACCATAAATCTGAGGGACACAGTCATCCCTGGATTTTCCTAAAACAGATTTAAGCCTGGTTATTCTTGTATTAGTCATTCAGAGGTTTCCTTCTGACTCTATGATCATGTAACTACCAGTTTTAAGGGAATAAAAAATATAAAATTAGCCTGTTTGCCTCTTTTAACCAGATTTTCAGGTCAACATCTTCCAACATATTTTACTTTATCCATTTAAAAACATTATTCAAAGAAGAGATTTTTTTTTGTTTTACATTTACTCAAATATTCATTTTTGTTGTATCAGACTTTTGTGGGCCATAAAGATAACCAGAAAATGTCCACATTTACATCTTTTAACAGACTGGATGTTCAAAGGGGTCCATGCATATGTTTAAGAACCCCTGTTCTAGACCCACCATTATCCATTTTACTGTGCCAAAAAGATAGATTAAGAATGGTCCTCTGCAGTTGTTAATTGCTCAAAATATGTTCTACCATTTAAGTTTTGATTCAGGATGGCAGTCAATATTATTTTTTTAAAGTACAAAGAGATCTTTTTTTTAGCAATACAAGCTATGAATGTTCTGTATAAAATGCATAAACACAAAATTGTCCTATATTTGGAGGAGTCACTGATATTTTTATCTTTTGGTAATAAGTGTGTGTAACCAGCTCCCAATTATATTAAGAAAGATTGGATCAAGTTTATATCAGGAAGGAAAAAGACAAAGTGCTTTGCTAGTAATTCATGCAGCACAGTGAAGTACTTGAAACAGTATTTCTGGCTCTTGTCCAGACCCGTTGTTCCCCAGTTTTTCAGGGAAACTAGAGTCCCAGTCATCTCCTTTGATGCAACTGTCTTGTTGAATTCTACTAATGACACACAAGGTTTTTGTTTTCCATTCACTGCAATGTACATATATCTTTTGTCCAATTTAATGTGGATTTTTGTGAACCATAAAGAGAACCAGAGAATGTCAGCGTCACCTACGTTTTCCCGGTTTGGGGGAGGAGGAGGTATCTTCCCTCTCCCTTTGTTTTTTTTTTTTGTTGTTTTTTTGCTTTTCAAGCCTCTATATTATAGTTTTTGATTGTTGGGTTATTTTTGTTTTTTATGTTACCTCTACCTTTTGGCTTTCACTTTCAATTGTTAATTAAGGGTATTAAGAATTTCTGACAGATTTTTGCTTTCCAGAGCTCATTCCATGTTTCTTGTTTGTTGCTTTAATTGCAATATATAGTGCAAAAATTTTCTCCTCCAGGAAACATCTGGATATCACTGTTATCTCCCTTCCCCCTGCCCCTGCCCAGTCTTCAATAGTTGTCTTAAGGTATTTCTGCTGTTTGATGTCTGTCCTGAGGTGTCTTATTTGATAGCTGCATTTTTGCTACTCACTGGTCCTTACTGTGATATTATTTTTGTCATCTATTTCAATATTAGATAGCATTTCTAAAGTTTGTATAGTGTAGATTTTCTTTGCCTTTAGGTGCTTAATATTTTCCTTCTTTAGATTTAAGTGAATCCCCCTGTCCTCTACTGCCTGAGGGACAAGGATGTTTCATTTCATCTTTCCCCAGGGTTCTCCACAGGCTTGGGGGTATCTAGTCTCTTTGTCATTGGCTCAAATCCACACTGGTGAAATTCCCCCAATCACAAGGGTTCCTGGAACCCCAGTTCCATTTAACCAATGGTTATAGGGCATGGTCCCACTGAGTTCTAAGTCCATGCCTACCTTGGGCTTGAATTCCAGGCATCCTAGCTTTTTAGATATTCCCTGAGGAGCTGGCACCAACATTCAGCCTTGAATTTTGCCTCCAAAGTAACCATGGCTCGTGCTCCTGGGTCCAGGGATTCCACCACTTAATACTAGAACTGAAAAGGACAAACAAAACAGATAGAACCCTACGCCTAATTCTTGGTGCTACAGGGCCTAAAAAGTGTGTGTGTAAGGGGGAGGTAGTCCTCCCATACCCAGCTCAGTGCACAGTGACCTAAGCTTCTGTGCAATAAGACTTCTACTACTTGGGTGCTGCTGGAAAAAAAGTAAGACTGGCCTAATCCAGCAATGTAAAAGACGCAGCCTGCTATGGCTATTCAGCCAATGGAAAAGGCCAATGTCCTTTAAACCCTCAGTAAACTTAGAGGGGCCTTCCGAGTATCTCCCCAGTTTCTCTTTAACCTGAATGAGGTTGGAAAATGGAACATGAGGCACTGTGGGGACAGGGGTTTGGTTAGAGAGATAGGAAGTCCCAGTTTTCATGAGGGAGGGACTTGGTAAAGTTGACTCAAGTGGTTTGGCCTGCAAGGCCAGGGCATCTGACTGGCAAGGGGAAAGATCAACTGAGGAGGATCTGAGGCATCTGAGGAGGCAAAGGGGTAAGCCGGGGAGATACCCCAGAGACTGCTGTGGGGGTGGGGCCTGAGTGAATGTTGCCTCAGGGACAGGGGCTGCAGAGGGAGGCCCCTCAGCAAGGTCTGTGGCTGGGAACTGAGCAGGGGTCCCTGAGGGGGGAGGGGCCATGGGAGGAGATACAGGATAGGAGATATGGAAAGTAAAAGAGGCAGGAATCAAGGCGGGTTGGGGTAGAGGAAAAGGGAAGGGAAGGGAAGGGATGGCCATGGTTGGGGCAGGTAAGGGAGCAGCAGGAGGGGCTGGGGGAGACTGGGTGGGATAGGAATTGAGATGGTGGGAACAGAGATAGGGGAGGAGGTGAGGCTGAGGCCTCAACGTCCAACACCCCCATTGCCCTTTGTGGGGCAGCTCTGAATACAAGCATCTTATAATCTTTTCTGAGAATGAGGTTCTCAGAGAGCATGACAAAGGCCATTGTGTAGGATATTTCTATCCATTTTCCTTTTTGGTAACAATATAAGTCTAACTGTAATAGACTATTACATTGTAAGGTCCCCCAAATGAGTCATACTTCATGGTCCTCCAAGTGATACTGAGGTCAAACTGTGCTGCAAAAGAATACCAACTTATCCTTTTAAGTTCTTCGGAAAAAATTTAGCTTCTCTAAGGAACTTAAAAAGAAAAAGTTGTTGTTCAAATTATAATGACCAATAATGTGAGAGGAAAAGGTAACTGACATTTCCCTAATTCCCTAGTGCCCAGGGAATTCAGAGCTGGCACACATTTCCCGATCCTGGGGCCTGAGGTCAGGTCCGAAAACCCCTTCCAAGGTGCTTAGAGAGTGAGAAGGGGAGAGGGAGATGGGGAGGCTTACATACCTTCCAGTTTTGGCAGAAGAACTTGAGATTAGCAATTCTTCCTGCTCAGGGAACCAAAATGTTGAGGTTCAGGGGTGCTGGGTGACAAGGTTGAGGGGTGATCAGGACCCCAAAATACTGACAGTCCGGGTCCTGCTCGAATGAATTTGACTCAACCCTTCTTAAAGCCAAAGAAAACAAAGTTTATTAAAGATTCGCCAAATTGGGTTGCCTCTTATGGAGCATTTGTGACACTTGTATTCACAAACGGGCCAGACTGAATGCCAGCTAGACATGGAGACCAGATCGAACTTAAACATAGAAAAACACAGAGGGAAGCGTCTAGGTGTCACCAAGTAGTCTGGGGTCCCAGGGATGGTCTGCATACATCCGACCCAGGGAGGTTCCTGATGGGAGTGGCTAATAATAGGATCAAAGGGAGGAATATCAGAAGAATGCTAAATAGAAGATAGGAAGCATCTGACCTGGGAGAAATGGAAGGTAATCCAAGGAGCCCCCGCCAAACCCCTCCAAGGCCAGACTTTCCAGGGCCCTTCAGACAAAATGTGACAAAAGCCCTCCCGATCCAAGGGGAAAAGGTCTTGGCTTGGGCTTGTACTCCATCAGATCCATTTCATGTGTACATAGGGTTTGCTTTAGTGATCAGCCCCATCAACACTGAAGGTATTTCTAGAAGGTGACATATTGGTATTTCTGATTTGTTTTGATATGCCTTGTCTTTATGGGACACCAAAGGTGCTCCTTTGTTCCATTGCCCTCTGTAGCAAGCTGATCATCACTGTAGCTTTAATTAGAATCAGTTGGTACAACTCTAATTCCTTGGAAAAATTCCTTTTCTTTACATTAATTTTAGGTTTGGAAACCTTGCTCCTATGTGAGCTTGCTGGCTTTGGAATCCCCTACTGTGACTCTGCCTGGGGAAACAATAACCATTACTACACATGGCTGCTCTCTCTGGTTGGTAAAGGAAATGATGGAAGAGAGGAAACTGACCAGAGGCCTCTGAGTAAGCTCAGCTTATCATCAGAAAGGCAGGAAGCTGGTTTTCAGGTTGTAGGCGCCTTCAAGGTTTCTTTCCTTCACACTCCATATTAATTATTATGAAAGTCTAGCTTTGTGGTTTTTATTTTTCTCCCTAAAACCATAGCTATTTGAATTCAAAGTCAGAGGCCATGTTCAATTCCTTAAGTAACTCCTGTGGGGCTGCCCCTTAAGCTTGAGGATGTGCATTTGAAATGATTCCAGTAACTTTAAAACCTCTTTGCATCTTTTCTCCCATTTAGCCTCCTGTAAGCCAGCAGCTTTAAAAGATCTTTATCTCTGAGTTTTTCAATTCTGAACTTCTGGGCCTTAGAAGGACTAGCTTCTCAAATATCTCCCTCCTCAGGTTAATAGCTTCTGCCAGCACTCAGTCTTAAAAGAGTATTTTACCTCTGCTCTTAGATTTCACCTCTGAGTGATAGCTAAACAATATACAATTGGAGGGGGTTGGGGCCCTCTGACCCATAACACACTCTTTTGTCTTGAGTAGAAGAGGGGAATAGTCTCTTCCAGATTTTTGCAAACATCCTCGAAAACCCTCCATCCTTCTGTTGGGAGCACAGGAATGTGTTTTGGTTGCTGGTGGGAAGTCAGGCAAAAGTCACAATCTTTTTTCTGTTTTTTTTACCCAAACAAGGCCCTGTCATTTTAATGGAATCTAAAGGACCTGATATAGGTTGAGGTTGAGATTCTTCGCCACAGTTCCACCATCTCCTTTGCAAATTTGCTAAAAGTCATCTTGGGAATATTTGTCTTGACCAAAGGTGTTTTTCTGACCTTAATTAAGGTGAGTTATACTGGGAAGTTTAAATATAAATAATAATACCTACTAAGGATTTCTTTAACTATCTAGCTGGGCACAATTGACTGAAGGATGGAGTAGTGAGGGGGAGTCATATCCCAAAAGTGTTAAAAAAAAAAAAAAGGTCATTGGGGCTATCAATCTAAAAACCTGCCAGACCATTCCTCCAAGGCTCAAGGAAAGTAGTAACAGTAGAGATGTCCAGAAGCAGTAAAGGCATCCAGAAGAGGACAGTGGACCCAGTGACATATCTGAAGCACATCCTTGGCTCTGCAACTATGTGTTTGTCCTTTGTTGCCGAAGAAGACCATGCCATCAAAGAAATGATGACATGACTTGCACTTTGTTTGGAGTGAGGGAGGGCTGTGAAGGTCACCAGCCTCACTTCTCCTCCAGTCATCTGAATCCAGTGACCAGGTATTCATCAGGGTGACTGGAGATGACCCAGGATGAGGCAACTAGGGTTAAGTGACTTGCCCAAGGTCTCACAGCTAGTGAGTGTCAAGTGTCTGAGGTGAAATTTGAACTCAGGTCCACTGCACTGCACTCAGACACTTGACACTCACTAGCTGTGTGACGTTGGGCAATACTGACAAGGTTTAAGGGTGTTGGGGACCCCAAAATACCGAAAGTCTGGGTCCTGCTCAAATGAATTCGACTTAAGCCTTCTTAAAGCCAAAGAAAACAAAGTTTATTAAAGATTTGCCAAACTGGGTTGGCTCTTAAGGAACCTAAGCGTTTGTAACGCTTTTATTCACAAGCTGGCCAAATAGAATCTCTAGCTAGACAGTCTGAGCTGGATTGCATCTGAGCACCTTCAAGGAGGCAAGATGGAGCTAAATACCTAGTCCACGCGATGGGAGGAGGGGTTCAGGGAAGGTCTTGAGGAAAAGTCCAAGGAGGGAATCCAAGGAGGGTCAAGCAGCTGGAGGCTATCAGGAGATATCAGACAATGGAGATTTTGGGTGGGAAGCAGGTAGAACAATCCAGAGATCTTGATGGGAGTGATCAGCAACCTGGGGAGATGGGGTTTTGATGAGATCAAGGGTGGGGGGGTACAACAGAGGCCTGAACAGAAAGATAATGAAAAGCCCATGGGCTTCCTGAGACTGCCAGAACAAATAGGAAGATTAGATTCAAGGGGAGCTCAAAGAGGCTACCGGAGTCTGAACCCCACCCTTACCTTATCAAGGGGATTCTAGAACATTTTATCTATTCTGGATATCTCTAACTATGCAGCTTATATGAAAAAGTTGAAAATTAGAACAGAGTATTTATGGAAAGGAAATAGAAAAATAATTCAAAGATCTATACATATGTTAAATCATAGCAAATCAGTCAGATATATCCTCAGGGACTCTAGGGTATGATAAGGGTGTTACTGATAGGGTTCAGACTCTGGGAACTTCCTTGAGCTCCCCTGGAATCTCCTCACTTAAACTGACTTTTCATATTCAAATTGAGCTCCCCCAGTATCTCTTCACAGAACCTGACCATTGTCTGTTATCTCTTGATTTTCCTACCTGCTTACCACCTAGGGGTCCCCTAGTCTGATGTTTGCTGACTACCTCCAGCCTTTGATCCTCCTTGGAGGCTTTTTCTGAACTTCTTCCCCCATCACTCTAGACTACCAGACCCCCCCACCCCCCACCTCCTATCCCTCCTATACTCTTTTCTGTATTTAAGTCCCACCTTGCCTCCATGAAGGCGCTCAGATTCAGTGCAGCTCCAACTCTAGCTGAGATTCTATCTGGCCCGCTTGTGAATACAAGCATTACAAATGCTTAGGTTCCTTAAGAGTCAACCCAATTTGGTGAATCTTTAATAAACTTTATTTTCTTTGGCTTTAAGAAGGGTTTAGTCGAATTCATTCGAGCAGGACCCAGACTGTTGGTATTTTGGGGTTCCTATCACCCCTCAACCTCTTCATTTATGGTTCCCTGACCGGGAAAGCTGCTAATCTCAAGTTCTTCTGCTCAGACTGGAAGGTATGTAAGCGTCCCCCTCTCTCTATCCCTTACTTGCTCTCCAAGTACCTTGGAAGCAGATTTTTGGACCTGGCTTCAGGTCCCAGTGTCAGGCTAAGTCTCTAAACTTTCTGGGCGCTAGAGAATTAGAGACTCATGTTGTCGGTCCATTGGTTAGGCAGTGGACCTGGAAATTCTCTGGATTTCCTGGGCACAAGGAAATTGGGGAAAACTCTGTTAGTGTATGCCTAGGTCTCTAAACTTTCTGGATGCTAGAGAGTTAGAGACTCAGGTTGTCGGTTCAGTGGCTGTGTTTGAGGCCGTGGACCTGGGCATACCTTCCAAAGCACAATTCTCTGAACTTTCTGGGTGCTAGAAGGTTAGAGAAACATCAGTTAAGTGGGTGCCCAATTCTCTGGATTTCCTGGGCGCAAGGAAATCCGGGAAAACTTGGTTATTTTTGTCCTCTTGTTTTTTTCTCTCAAGGCCTACTTCCACATCCTCCTTTTGGGGGGCGGGGGGACTTCCAGCCCCACAGCAAAAAAAAAAAATGGGTCAAAATTCATCAATCCTAAGGAATTAGCCTTTGAGCTGCCTTTTACAAAATTGGAAAAAATTTAACTTCTCTAAAGACCTTAAAAAGAAAAAAGTTGATATTCTTTCACAATACACTTTGGCCTCAGTATCACCTGGAGGATAACGAAGTGTGGCCCATATTTAGGACTTTACAATGTAATATCCTTTTACAATTACAATCATATTGCCTCCAAAAGGGAAAATGGATAGAAATACCTTACATAAGGGCCTTTGTCGAACTCTCTCTGGTCCCCATTCTCAGAACAGATTGTAAGATGCTTGTAGCTAGAGCCGTCCCACAAAAGGGAAATGGGGGTGAATTGGATGTTTTGGATGACCCTCTGTTTATGACTCCTAGGGTCTTGGCCTCACTTCTTCCCCTATCTCCGTTCCCAACCCCCACTCAGTTCCCAACCATGGGGCTTGCTGAGGTGCCTCCCTCTGCAGCCCCTCTCACTGGGGCAACATTTGTTCAGACCTCAGGCCCCACCCCCACGGCAGTGTCTATAGTATCACTGCCTGTAACACCCCTCCTTGGGGACTCTACCTCAGTCCCCACCTATGGGTCTTGCTGGGGTCCCTCCCTCTGCAGCCCTTCTTGCTGGGGCAACACTCAGACCTCAGGACCCCCTCCATGGCAGTCTTTACAGTACTGCCCATAACCTACCCCTCCTTGGGGACTTTACCTCAGGCCCCAACTACAGGACTTGCTGTTTGCTGGGGTACCCCCCTTTGCAGCCCCTCTCACTGGGGCAATATTCACTCAGGCCTTAGGCCCTGCTCCCATGGCATGCTCTGGGGCATCTCCCACTTTGATCCCTACTCTTCCTCAGGTATCAGTGGATCTTTCCCTTGCCAGTCAGATCCCCTGGCCCTGAAGCCTAATCCAGTTCAGCAGGCATTCCCCAGCCCCTCCCTCACAAGAAGTGGGACTTCCTATTTTATCCACAAGCGGCTGTCCCCACTGGGCAGTCAGGGCTGTTTCCCTTGAGAGAAGTACCTACCCCACCCAGTGGAACAACCAGGATGCATGTTCCACTCTCTCTTTCGGATCTCACCCAGATTAAAGAGAAACTGGGGAGATACTCAGAAGACCCCACTACATTTACTGAGGGTTTTAGGGACATATTCCTATAATTTGAACTTTCTTGGAAGGATCAGCATATTCTTTTCTCTGTCTGTTGTACTGTTGAGGACAGGATTTGGGAACATGCCCAAAAGTTTGAGGATTGTATGGCTAGCAATAATCCCCCAACATAAAATACCCCCAGGAACAGCTGCTGTTCCCACGAGTGACCCCAGATGGGACTATCAAAAGAGTGAGGACAGGGGAAAGAGAGACTTTATGGTAATTTGCGTGTTAGAAGACCTAAAAACTGCATTTCAAAAACAAGTAAATTTTCAAAAAATAAGGGAAATTACTCAGGGAGAAAAGGAAAACCCTGCCCTTTTTCAAAACCAGCTAGTAGAAGCTATTAAAAAGCATACAAATTTAGATCCTGACTCCACAGAAGGGGCAGCAATCCTTAGCATGTATTTTATTAATCAGTCTGCCCCAGATATTAGGAGGAAACTGCAGAAATTGGCAATGGGACCCCAAACACCTCAGGCCCAGTTACTGGAGACAGCCTTCGGAGTCTTTAACAAC
>JAQQSK010013619.1:0-11425 GCA_028658325.1 Potorous gilbertii
GGACAAAAGAGAAGATGGGGTAAGGGAAAGGAGGGATGATAGAAGAGAGGGCAGACTGGTGATATGGGTAATTAGAATGTTCAGTGTGGGGGGGAGGGGACAAATGGGGAGAAAATTTTGGAACCCAAAATCTTGTGAAAATGAATGTAAAAAGTTAAATAAATAAATTTATTTAAAAAAATAAAATAAAAATTACATATAAAAAGACAAAAAAAAAATGACATGATCATTCAGATTCCTCCAATAGAAAAATCACTTCCTGAGAGGCATAGCGTAGTGCATGGCTTTTCCTGTATAAACGTACTGATGATTTTGACTCATCAAAGATCAGACTCTTTGTGTTGTTTTTTCCACTTCATAACTTGACATAGCATTTTCCTCAAAACAACCCTGGTAAGTGGTATAAGCATTCTTTTACTAACATGACAAATGAGGAAACTGAAGGTTCAGGAGAGGGAGCAATTTGCCTGTGATCACCCCATTAGTAAATGACTCAGCCAGGCCTCAAACTCAGATCTTCTGTCCCCAAGTCTAGAGTTCTCTCTTTTCTGGAAGGTGTTTAACAGAGAAGAAAGAATACTGCTTCTGGAGTCAGAAGATCTGAGTTCAAATTCCACCTATGATACTTACTAGTCATGGAACCCTGTAATATAAGGAGTTTGGACTAGATAACTTATAAACAGTGGTATACTGGTAAATGTTTAATAACTAGTTCTCTAGGGGAACAATAGAATATGTTCAGTACACTTCTAATTTAATTTTCATTATTAGCATTCTCCATCACTTTTTAAAGTCTAGAAATAAACAAATAAAGTCAATAAATTAAACCTTGATTTGTAGCAATTATTAAATTCTGATGTGTAAATGTTCACCCTGAAAATTTAACAGTCAGTTTCCATGAGTGCATGTAAACTGATGCCAGCACAGTACTAGTCTATAAAGTCCCTGCTAGTTCTAATTCTGTGAGCTCATACCATGCTGCCATCACTAATGGATAGCTTCCCATTCCAGCAGTCTGAAAGACTGGCTTTGATGCCTGACTGAATAGTTTCCTAGTGGTGTAACTTCAGGCAAGTCAACCCCTCTCCTGAAGCCTCAGTATACTCATGCAAGTAACTTTCTGGAAGAGCCTAGTAGGCACTTGTGGAAGTCTAGTGCTTGATACAAGTTCATGTAAATCCAAGTTTCCAACTTCTAGTCAGTTAAGAGAACTGGTTAGAGTAGAATGTTAATGAAGTCAATACCTAGTCATTGTATAGACTCAGGTTTTTTACATGTATTCACCCTTTGTCCCCCACCATGGGCTTTCATTTCTCAGATACATGTCACTGATCACAGGAATAAATATTTAACATTAATTAATAAATTATTAATTTATATTATAGTATATATATTAATAAATAATTGATTAATAAATGAACATTGATAAAATGCTTTAAGATTTGCAAAGCACTTTACAGACATTATCCCGATTTTATAGAAGAAAAAACTGAAGTTAACAGGTGAAATGACTTGTTCAGGGTCACACAGTAAGCCTCAAAGATAAAGTTTGAATTCCCAACTCCAAGTCTATAGCCATTTTCCTGATAATAAGATAGACTCCCCCAGAAAGTTAGGGCCAAAGTGAATCAAGCAGTATATGTGTGGTTGGAGACAAAGTAATACCAAATTGACCTAATATACGGATAGTAGCCAGTATGAGAAAAAAATGGGAGTAAATGAAAAGCTTGAACAAAAGTATAGTGTCCTGGAAACATTTGCTTGAAAGGTCATTGGATGTCTCTAATTGGTTGGTTGGCTATTAACCCTCATTCTCGAAGAGGATCAAAGTGACATCACTATGCTAGAGTCGAGTTTTAGTGTGTCCAATTGACTGATCAGACAATACAAGCTTGGAATGTTTTATTACCACAGGTTGGGCACAAATAGCCCATGTGAATATTTGGAGTAGATTCTCTAAATTTGCGCATCTTTCATTTCTTTTGAGCTACTTTAATTCTGCCTTGCTCATAGAGCACAGTTCCTTCTCTGATGAGGACACACCATGCTGGTATATCAGCAAGGACTCCAGCATACACAGAGGGTTCTGCTGTACATGTTCTTAGATCTGCTTTTCTAAAAGGAAAATAACTTTTGAGGGGGTCAGCAATCTACTTTAATCAAGTACATATATCATCCACTTAGTTCAGGGGGAAAAGTCAGCAGAGATTACAAGCAGAAATTACAAACAGAAAGACCAACAGAGAGGGTTTCCAATTATCTGACCATAAGCAATACATATATCACAGATCAACAGACAGATCCAACTGTTTGACATAGTTACCAGAGAGAGAAGTACCAACACCTGGGTTTTCAAAGCCCAGGGGCTCCTTAGTGGCTGCCCAGAGTCTCATCTGGCCAAACAAATACTTCCAATGAGTAATCTCCAAAACAAAACTTCACCTCAGAGTATAGATACACTTTTCAGAGTCAGAGGGCATCACAACCCTTGAGAATCAGAACCTCAATAGTAATGAACAAAAGGTATAGGCCTTCCTACAAAACAAATCTCCCCAATCAAGCGTCCATAATGGGGATGTTCTAATTAACATTACAGTCCTGTGCCAGTATCTCCCATGTCACTCAATCAATTCCAAAGTTTTTACTATGTGACCCTGGGCTATGTTTGGGACAACTAGGTAGTGTAGCAGCTAGAGTGGCAGGCATGAACTCAGGAAGACCCGAGTTTTCAGGAAGATCAGACTCGTACATTTACTAGCCTTATAGGCAAATGACTTAACCCTGTTTGCCTCAATTTCCTCGTCTGTAAAATAAGCTGGAAAAGTAAATGTCAAACCATTCCAGTATCTTTGCCAAGAAAACTCTAAATGGGGTCATGAAGAGTCAGACATGGCTGAACAACAGGTGTGATATATTTGTGTTTCTTGAAAAAGCTTGAACAGTTGCTTACATTTTCTTCCTTATTATGTGTTTGTGGATTCCTGGAGGCCCCATGAAAGGTCACCTGTTTCTGATAAGTCTGTCACACATCTTGTCCAGTCACAATAAAGGACAAAGGAATTCCAGTTGGATCCAGGGCATAGCTATATTTGCCAGATGAATAGGGACATTCAAGCCTATTTTAATGGAAATTGTCCTGATAAAGCTTTCTAAACTGGCTCATTTGTACTTAATTTCGAAGATGTTGCTGGTGATTATGAACTGAGAAAGTTCTTCATCAGGATCATAGGAAAGAGAACTGGAAGGGACCTTCATTTTATAGCAGAGGAAACTGAGACTCGGGTAAAGTCAGTCAGTCACCAAGCATTTATTACTCACTTACTGTATTCCAGGCACTATTCTAAGTGCTGAGGATACCAAAAGGGACAAAAATAATTATTGCCCTTCTTAAAGAGTGTACATTCTCATGAGGGAGATGTGAAAAAATTGATACTTACAAGATACACACACAAACACACACATAAATACATCCATATACACACAGAAAAAATGTGAAAGAGAGAAAGAAAGAGAGAGAAAGGAACAGAGAAGGAGCAAAGAAGGGAGAGAGAGGGGATGGAGGAGGGAAAGAATCAAAAGAGACAGAGGAGATTAGATGAAGGTAATCTGAAAAAGAAAGCATTAGGAGCCAGAAGGACTGAGAAAAGCTTCTTTCAAAATGTATGATCTGAGTTGAATCTTGAAGGAAGCCAGGGAAGCAAAAAAGACAGAAGTTAAAGGACAGAGTGTTCCAGGCATGGGCATAAAGTCAGGAGACAGAGTGACAAATCTAAAGAAATACAACTAGGCCACTGTAGCTGGATCATAGAGGACATGGAGGAAAGTAGGATATGAGAAAGCTGGGAATGTGCAAAGGGGCCAGGTTGAGAAGAACTTTAAATGCCAAACAGAGAACTTTATATCTGATTCTGGATGTTATAAGGAGCCACCAATGTTTGTTGAGCAGGGGATCGATATGGGGAAGTAACTTACTCAGGGTTGCATAGATAGTAAGTAGCAGCTGGATTTGAACCTAGCTGACTTCAACTACAGCTCTATTTTTAAACCAGAATCACCAGTTCCCTCTGTGAACGCAAAGCCACGTTTTTCATCATTCCCCGCTCTGAGGGCCTCATTTTCTGCATCTGTAAAATAGGCAAGATGATTTCTAAGGGGACCACAGGCATTTGGAAGGTCTGCCCCTTCTAAAGCACAAGTAACCTGTACCAAAGAAAACCTCTCTTGCCATCACCCCACCTCCTCCCCATGGGTAACCTAGACTCTGACCATGAGTCCCAGGCTAGGGGAGGTGAGCTCTGTTCTATCTTGCCTGAACCAGGCCTTTACACCAGTTTCTGCCTGCTCTCCTCCACGTAGTCTCACTTATCAACATTCCCCATCTTCCAATACTCCTTCACTCACTGCCCTGTGCCATTAGTATATAATTGCCTTTTGTGGTTAAAGGAGCCATCCCTTGACTCACTTTTTAAAGAGACCTATTCACTGAATGAACATTATCTCAGTCAAAGTAAGAACATGAAAAGACCTTGACATAACATCCTGAGCCATCCATCTCCAGTCATCCTGATGAATATCTGATTGCTGGATCCACTCATATCAAAGTCAACTGCAAGTCATATCATCATCTCCCTGATGTCATGGTCCTCTATTAGAACAAAGAATAAACACAAACCTTAAGTGTAAGGACTATCTTATTTGCTTTTAATTTTCTCCCCAAACCTCAGCAAAGTGCCCTGCACAAAATAAGCACTTACTAAATGCATTCTCCTTGTCTTCTCTCCTTCCCTCCCCTGCCCTCCTCTCATATCTATCTATACTAAACCCTCATATCTATCTATACTAAACTAAAGCAGGTGATCGGTTTTTTTCTTTCAGACTGCCACAGCCTTGAAGCTGAGAATGAGCGAATTGATTATAATGGAGTCAAGAATATGCAAACATCTGTACGTCCTTAACCAAAAGAGTGGGGGAAAACATGACATGAATCCTAAGCAACATGTTATGGTGGAAAAAGCTGTGAAATTGAAATCAGACAATCTGGACACAAATGTAAGTTCTGCTATTTACTAATAGTGTAAATATAGGCAATTTAGCCTAACCAAATCTAGCAAGCATTTAAGCACCTAGGGTATTCAAAGCACGGCTAAGATTTGCTAAGAAATACAAAGTTGTTGTTGAGTTGTTTCAGTCATCTGGCTTTTCATGACCCCATTTGGGATTTTCTTGGCAAAGATATTGGAGTGGTTTGTCATTTCCTTCTCCAATTTGTTTTACAGATGAGGAAACTGAGGCCAACAAAGTTAATCGATTTGCCCACGGTTACATAGGTAGTATGTGTCTGAGGCCAGGTTTGAACTCAGGAAGATGAACCTTCCTGACTCTAGGTCCAGTACTCTATCTACTGTACCACCAAACTGCCCTCAGGAGATGCAAAGACAGAATGAAAAACTACTCACAAGGGGGCTTCTGCTAGTTGATACAGCAGGTAAACAGATAATTATTATTCATTTTAGGAGGACAGAAAACAAGAGAATCAGAAAAGATTTCCCATGGGAGCTGGCACATGAATAAAGCTTTGAGGGAGGCTAGGGATTCTATGAGTCAGAGATTGAGAGGAAATTCATGCGAAGATCACCTGTACATCGACAAAGAGATAGGAGATGGATTGCTGAGTTTGAGGAATACTCAGTAGTCCAGTTTGGTTGGAATGTAAAGTACATGAAGGGGAGTAATGGACAATGAGCCTAAAAAATAGGGTGAAATCAGATTGTAAAGGATAAGAACTTGAACTTTAGCTTAAAGGCATATAAGGAACCAGTGGAATTTCTGGAGGGTTTTTCTTTCTTTATTTCAACATTCATTTTTTTACATTGGAATTCTAAATTCTTTACCTCTCTCCTGCCTCCTCTCCACCCACTGAGAAGGGAAATGAAATATACCAACTTTACACGGGACATTGTGCAAAATATATTTCCTGATTAGTCACATTGCAGAAAACAAAAACGAAACAGTGAGAAAAATAAAATAAGCGAAAAAATATGCTTCAATCTGAACTCAGAGCTCAGCAGTTCTCTCTCTAGAGGTGGACAGCATTTTTCATAGTGAATTCTTGGGAATGTCATTGGATCACTGTAATGATCCGAGTAGCAAAGTCTTTCGCAATTGATTATCATTACAATATTGCTGCTATTATGTACAATTTCCCCTGCTTCCACTCCCTTCATTCTGCATCAGTTCAGAAGAGTTTTTCCAATTTTTTCTGAAACTATCCCCTTTGTCGTTTCTAATAGCACAATAGTATTCCATCGCAAACATATACTACAATTTGTTCAGTCATTCCGCAATGGATGGGCATCCCCTTAATCTCCAATTCTTTGTCACCACAAAAAGAACTGCTATAAGTATTTTTTGTAATTATAACTCCAATGGAGTTTTTTGAGCAGGGAAATGACATAGTTGGACTTCTGCTTTGGGCAGTTTTTTGTTTTGTTTTTGCTGACTATGTGGAGAATGGAATGGAGCGGGGAAGAGCCTGGAAGCTGGAACTCTAGCTAGAAAGGTGATTATAGTAGTCTGGCCATGAAGTGATAAGGGCTCGAACTAGCTAAGCAGCCAAGTGAATGTGTGACAGAAATGAGAGATGCTGTCCTTTGCCTGGTAAAGGTCACTCATAGTAGATGCATCAAGTCTGTGATATTCCATTGACTCTGTGGCCAAACTGGGAACAAAGGCAACCAACGACATTACTTGGATTACTCATTTCAAAGCCCTGGGCAGCATATTCAGTTCTATTTGTACAATCCTCTGATAGAAATAAAACTAAACAATGCCTTCTCAAAAGATTTGCTGGAATCAGTGACATTTATTTAGTCAGTTCTTTTTTTTTTCAACATTTGGCTAGGTTTATTGTTGTTTGTTGACATGTTCCTTTTCTGAAACTTGAAAATAAAAGCTTATTTACAGGCTTACTGTGATTAACTGTTCTCCATTCATTCTAAACCAAGTTCAGCCAGCTGTCTAGGTTTCGTCTTTCTAGGGCAAAGGTCTTAGTAGATACTCCTAAATTTCACTTAAGATGAGCATGTTTGTTGAAAGAGAGATCAGAGCCTAATGGCTTTGTGAGGACAGTTGTTTCCATATTTAATAGGGATGGTAGAAGGAATACTGAATTTGAAGTCAAAAGACCTGGGTTCAAATCCTTGCTCTTCCATTTACTGCTATGACTTTAGGCAAGTCATTTCCCAGTTCTGTGTGTCAGCTGTCTCATCTATAAAATGAAGTGGTTAAATGTGATGACCTCTAAGGTTCTTCCTACCTGGTTACCTGTGATCTTAATGTATGAATGTAAAATACACAACAATCTGTCATTTTCTCTTGCTGTAAAGTGGTTGGGGAATCAATCAGGAATAAGGTGGGAAGGATCATAGGATTTAGAATTGAAATGGACAGACTTCAGAAATCTCAATCCCCCTCATTTTACAGAGGAGGAAACAAAGTTCTCAAAATAGTATGGGACTTACTTGTCCAAGGTCATGCAGGTCAGTGACTGTAAATGCTAAAAAAGGTGGTAAGCAAGTGTTAAAGACAGATGCTAACATTCTATATCATAGATAATACAAATGAGGAAATTCTTTGCATGTTTGTTGATTTGTCTTGCACCCCATCAACTCAGCTGATCTCAGATCCTTTCAAGCAGCATTAGATGGTCTCGACCTTGCGTCTGTCTTCTCTTCTTCTGTTTCCTTGAAGTCTTTGGCTTCCCTTGTTCTGAACTCTGTCCTGATGCAAAACAGAGTATATTAGTGGGAAGTAGCACCTATCGTAGGATAAGAAATCATAATTCATAATCCCGTCAAATATACCACAAATAGGTAATAATTAGTTGTTCCATGGTTACTAAAGTTCTGGTTATCAATGCTCATCAGTTAGAAGTCTTCAAAGTTTTTCTAATAGTTATAAACAAATTGCTTCTGTGGATTAACACACTTTAGCTATCTTTGCCTTCAGTAAGTCCTTTTCCTGCTAGAGGCTGAATTCTTGTAGGTCCTCTCAGAACTGTTTATATTTCTTCCCAACTACTCTTCTCTGAAAGTCTGCTTTCTCAGAGGTTTCCTCAGAACTTTCTGTGTTTATAAATTGTCCAAATCTTAAAGGGACATCATCTTACAGCCTCTTCCCTGTGAAAAATTTGCAATTCCTACAAACCATTTAGGAGAAATCAGGATGACAGAGGGTCTGCAAACAATACTTAATGATATTTCAAATAGTTTATAAAGATAACATATTTAAACTGGCTCAATTTGAGTTAAAATTTTCTTCATTCATGACTACAAATATTTATACACAACTATATTGTAAATAAACAACTAAATGTATAGCATACAACTCACATGCGATAATGCAAATATAGAAAGCATGCAATACATGATAAAAATGACAGAACATCATATATCAACATTTTATAAACTACAAAAATTAAAAACAATAATGAACAATATAAAATAGAGCTTTAGTTATAAAGCACATTACATATATATATATAAATACTTCATTAAGAATCGCATTTGGTTACTTGTTTGCCTGTTGCTTTTCATGTCAAATTGAATGGCCAGCTTAATAGTCCCAACTCTCTTACCATGACTTTCTAAATGGTTGATTCTTAAGATTGTGCTATGGTGACTCAGTTTGGAGTTGCCTCTAGCTGACTATCATAGTTCCCTAGAGGTTTTCCACATTCCCTCCCTGCAATTGGGGTATTAAAATGAAACAGAAGTGTCTCTGGGTTTAATGCTCTTTAATCATCTGAATTAGTGTTCATCTTTAACTAAGATATATTTGGTTGCATTCTCTGGAGTGCAAAAATACACAATTTCATCCTCATCAGTTTTGTCACTTTCTCCTTTTCTCTGAATCTATCTGTCCATGAACCTTACAACTCATGAAGAAATTCAATTAACTCCCTAATAGGTAAAAGATGGTTATTGTGTATGTAGAACCTTAACCATTCTTTGGGTTGTTTTGTAAATTGACTGGTTAACCAATTTCTCTACTATGTAATAGGGCATAACTTTCCATCAGCTAGCTGTCTTATACTCATACCAAGGTTCCTAATCAGAACTCTATTATCTGTATGAAGATCTTGAGACCAGATGTGGGAACTCCACAGTTGTATATTTCTAATGGATTTTTTTTCTGAGCTGAGGTCATGGCTAGACAATAAACCTCTTTCAGCCTATCCTTTAATTGAGACACATGGCTAATATTCTCTCCATCTTTCTATTATTTTCAGTAACAAAGTACAAGTCAATAGGTAAGTGTGGTTGTCTTCCAAATATGAATAAGTGTGAGGTAAACATTCTTATATCATTTCTGGTAGTGTTGTATTCAGGTTCTTGAAATGACAGGTGCTACCCCCACTATGATTTCTATTCAGATACACGATCAAGCAGATTGATTAACTGAAATTCTGTGGCTCTGTAAATATAATTAAACATGAAAAGAGCACAGAAAATAGAAATGACTACACTTCTTGGATCAACTAGTTGATAATTACTATAATAAGGCACTGAATGTAGCTTTATGCTAAGTTTCTTACATTGAATTTAGCTCTAAGTTTCTTGGCAGCTAAGGCAAAAAGGGAAGCACGTCAGATTCCATCATTGTCTTAGAGAAGAAAACAGACATTTGTCTCCAGAGAAAAACTTTCCTGGAATAAAACTCAAGAAGGAATTTGCTCCGTGCATCTTTGCATAGGGGACATTGGGTCACTTAGGACAAAGGTAACACCCACATCCAGGTCAAGGTCTGCCTCGAATGGAAACCAAGCGAAGGGCTCTAATAAAAATGTGAGGAGATGTTTTAAGAAGCAATTGAGGCACCTCCACAAGTGTGATGAAACCAAACTGATCTTTCTGCTCTCCCTCAAACATGCCCTGTTTTCTTCGATCTCTATGCCTTCATCCATGTCGTTAGCCTAACCTGGGATACCTGCCTTTCCGACCTTCTCCACCAAACCAAATCTTCAATTCTCTGAGACAGGGTTCCACATTCACCTCCTCCTTAAATCATTTCTTGACTAACCCTACCTTTTGATGAACTTCTGCTATTTGAATTCCCACTAAATGTATATTATGCACATCTATATATTAAAAACTTGCTTGTCAACTACCTTGGGATTATTCTTCAATTTTGTCAACTCCTTAAGGGAAGAATAAAATTCTTTTTTCCATCCTCTATTGTAATTAATGCTGAGTAGTAAGAGAATCTCAAAAACTATATTTTTAAAATATAATACAACAAATGGTTACTAAGTGCATCTTCTTGACAGGCACTTGGGGAAATCTAAAGTTTGGACAAGTTATAGTCCTTGCCCTCAAAAAGCTTATTTACTAGGAGGATAATTCCAACTTATAGCTGTATTTCCTGTCATATACATATATACTTTTTTCATCTTATTTTATTTTTCAAGTTTTTCACTTTAGTTTACTTTTCAAATATTTCCCACCTTCCCATTCCTTATATCAACTTAAAAGAAAAAAACCTCTTATACTATGATTTTATCAAACAAAATAAATGTCCAAATTGCTCATGTCCAAAAATGTATGTCTCTTTCTGCATCCCAAATCTATCACCTTTCTGTTGGAGATAGGAAACATAGTTCATTATCAGTCCTCTAGAATTCTTGTGGGTCACTGCTTTGATAAGAGATCCATAGTCTTACAGAGTTGTATGTTGAGTGTTGTTGCTATCATGTAAATTATCCTCTTGGATCTGTTCACTTTACTTTGCACCAGTTCATATAGTTCTTCCTAGATTCCTCTGAATTAATTCTTTTCTTCATTTCTAACAGTCCAATACTATCCCATTACATTTGTAACAGCCCTAAGCTGAATGGACCCGATTCTGAGAGAACTTCTGTGTTTCCCTGCCATGTGGAAGGGTGGAAGCAAACTCTTTGCACTGGATGTGTAGCCAGAACAAGATATGTCTTTACCATGACCAGATGGGGTTAACCTTGTGCTTTTTCCAGTTGGGTCCAGAGAGGTGAAGTTTCTGTTCATCTATCTCAGAAGCACCATGAACTGAGCTGTTAACCAAAAGTCTACCCTCCACTTCCTTTTTTTTAGGCCCTTTCTTGTGCACCCAAGAATCTGGATTGGGTTTTTGATCCCTTTCATTTTGTCTCTTTCTGTTTCAGCACAGGGGATGGAATTAGATTTGAGCCAGAGCAACATGGAATCAGGATTCTAGGCTGAATGTTGCAGCCAGAATGCCAGGATTACCAGGCCAAGGTGGGGAGCAATTTGGGCTTGGAACTGGTGGGACTATGCTATATGGAAACTGAGTTAAGATGTAAACCTCTTCCTCTGCCCAGAAACTGAGGTGGTAGAAAGAAAACTCATGCCACCCCAGTGCTGAGGGAGGG
>JAQQSK010013620.1:0-11425 GCA_028658325.1 Potorous gilbertii
TTGTCCAATAGTTAATAACAGGAATTGGATGCTTGACTTCATGGAATAATAAAAAAAACCTGACCTTCTGTTGACCATTTGTTGGCCAACTTTGTCTGACTCACTTTGTTGATGACAGTGGTAGAGGTTATCAAGTAATATGTAGGATAAAAGTCATCAGTTTCCTTAGGATTTAATTGTAAGCATTTTAGTGTACAATATTTGTTCAGTGGCCAATGAGTTGCTAAATTATTTGAGAAAATGAATCACATTTGTATGGGAATTATTAACATAAATAAATAAGACATATGAAAGAATTCTGGTTAAGTAGAACAATAGTGAATAGGTGTTCCCCAGAGAGAGAAATAAAGGACTTTGTGGAGTTGGTTTCATCATGTCTTCAAAGACAAAGTGAGGCATTAATCTATGGGATACAGTCTAAACTTGCCCTGCTTATAATGCATATAAGCAAACAGGCTGTCATGAAAATGATTTCACGTTATGCTACATCCCTTGCAGAACACAAAGAAGCTGAGAAATCTATGGGAAACTTCACGAGATCTGTAGAACTAGGTCAACCTCAATACTTGATGACTCCAATGGGAAGATAGGTACAATGGTAAATGGTAAAAGCTGTGTTGGAAAAAAATATATTTTGAGATTAAGAAACCAAAGAATTTTTTTAGTTTGCAAACTATTCCCTCTCTGCACTCTCCCTGAGTCATCAGCCCCCACGAGTTTCATGGGTTTCACCTCTATGCTGATGACTTCCAGATCCAAATAGCTAGTCCTTGCCACTCTCTTGAGCTACAATTCCAGATCATCCACTGCCTATTTGACATTTCAAGTTGGATGCCTCATAGGCATCTCAAAGATACCATGTCCAAAACACAATCAATTTTCTTCTTCCCATTTCCATCCCTCTTAGGAACTTCCCTGTTTCTGTCCAAGGTACCACCATTTTTCAATCCCACCAGGTTCACAGTCTCAACATTATATAAGAATCTCCATGCCCATTCTATACATCCAGTTAATGACCAAATCTTATCACTTTTACCTCTACAAAATCTCCATTTATTCCTTTATCTCTACTCAGGTAGCAACTACACATCTTTATGTCCTTGTCCTACATGACCTATTACAATAGCCTCCTAATCTCTGCCTCAAGTCTGTCTGTCTCTCTCTCTGTTCCAGCCATTGTTTAGAGAGTTGCCAAACCTATGGTCTCACCATATCACTTCTCCACTCATAAAACTCCCCTGTTTAGCATTTAAAGTTTATCACATCCTGGCCACAACTTACTTATCCAGCCTGATTACCTAACAATCCCATCCATGTACAATATAGTCCAATTAAACTGATCTTCATACTATTTCTGATATGTGACCTTCCATCCCATCTCCATGCCATTTTACTGGTTGTGCTCCATTCTTAGAATGTGCTTCCTCTTTACCTCCTCATTTTAGAATCTCTCAATATGTTCTTTAGAGACTTCAAGAATTAGTTCAAGCAATCATCACCCTCTTTGTAAAGCCTTTTCTGGTGGCTCCTCCCTAACTGGTAGCATCTTTTTTCCTGAATTATATGTATTTGGTATATGTATGTATGTGAAAAATATAAATACATATATTTAAATATATGTATATAAGCACATATGTGTATGTATTTGTGTGTATATACATATACATGTATGTATATATACATAGATACACATGCACATGTGTGTATATGTATATGTACATGTATAAGTATATACATGTATGTGTGTATACACACATATATAATGGCTCATCTGGATAGATTATAAGGGCATTGATGGCAGGTATCAGTTGGTTTTAGTGCTTATATCCCTAGTGCATAATGTGGTAACTGGCTCAAAGTAAGCTCTTAATAGATACTTATTGAATGTTTGCATAAATGTATCACACTTGTACTTCATGCATTCTTGCTTCAGGAAGAGATTCAGAATGTGTTAGATATAAAAAGCACTAAACAACACTATAAAAATAATATAAACAACCTCTTCGAAAATAAGTGGTTAGTGATGTGAGAAACATCTTAGAATCTATTGAGAGCCTGATCACTGACTGTTTAGAGCAAAGGTCAAAACTAATATAAAACTTGAAAAAAGGATAAAGATGAGGAAGAAAATGGAAAATGGCAAAAGTAAAATCTTTGAACCTATTTTATTTTATAGGCAATGGGAGATGTGACTAGGAAAGTTTTCTTGGCATGGTGCAGAGGATGGAGTCAAGAAGAAAGTGATGAGAGTCCAATTAGGAGGCTATTGAAATTGTCTAGGCAAGTGGTGACGAGTAACTCGACCTAACTACTGTTGACCATAAAAGAAGTAAGAAGGGCCCAGATGTATCAGATCAGAAAAGCGTATATTGTTTTGATTGAGAAATGCATTTGGGGGAAAATAGTTTGGCAGCAATTAAGTTGAAACCAAGAGTTGGTAAAGCATGGCCTACTGCCTGTTTTTTTTATGACCTGGAGTGGGGAGGGAGGGAGGGGGAAAGAGAGAGAGAGAGAGAGAGAGAGAGAGAGAGAGAGAGAGAGAGGAGAGAGAAAGAGAGACACAGATAGAGACAGAGAGATAGAGACAGACAGACAGACACAAATATAAATGTGGAAAGGTGGGTCAGATTTTGTCTGTAGGCAGTGGTTTGCTGATCCCTGGTTCAAACCATCAAGTTATATGAATAAGTGACATAAATGTAAACTGCCATACCTTAAAATAATTAGTAGAGAACTAGATTGTGCAATTTTTGCAGCTTGATCTGGAGAGGCAGTTCTTAACCAAAGAAGGAATGGAGGAGTCAATAGATCATTTGAATTCATGAAATCAAAAACTTTTGCATGAGAAGAATTAATACAAGAGGGAAAAGAAGGTAAGCTATTGAAGAGGAAAGGAGCAGAGGGGAAGCATCTTTGCATAAATTACCTCTAATAAGGTGTTGATATCCATGATCTATAGGAAATTTACACAAATATGTAAGACCAAATACCATCTCTTAATAGAGATTATATTTATTTTATTTTATATTCTAAGGACCACGTGCCAGACACTGTGCTAAGTGACAGAGATATAAATATGATGAATGAAGATCTCTACTAACTGGAAAATTACATTCTAACAGGGGAAACAATAAGCCTGGATACAAGTATATGCAGAATAAATATAAAGAGAATAAATGCAAATAAATGCAAGATTGTTTGGAGAGAAGGCAGTAACACTAATGTGCATCAGGAAAAACTGTATAGAAGGTGTTGATTGGTGTGTGTGTCTTGAAGGAAGAGAGGGATTCTGAGTATTCACAGGAAATGAACAATTTTCAAAAGACTTACAAATTATCAACAGCCAAATGGACAAAAGTTCCATGTTGCTAATAATAAGAAAATATAGTCAAAACAAGGCTAAGGTTTTAATGGGACATCCAGCAAAATTAGCAAATATGATATGAGGGGTCTTGAGAGTTTGTCCCACCATTCTGAACACCAATTGGAATTCTGCAAAGGAAATAACTAAATACGCATACCTTTGACCCAAAGATACCAGTGGTAGATATATTCCTCAAGAAGGTCAACCACAAAAAGAAACACCCCATTTATACCAAAATATTTATCACAATATTTTGATTGTAGCAAAGAACTGAAAACAAAGTAGATGCCCATCAGCTGGGAGAATGACTAAAGAAGTTGGGGTTCATTAATATAATGGGTTGCTGTGCGAGAAGAGTAATGAAGAATACAGTGAAATACAGGCAGACTTACATGAAATGATGCAAAGTAAAGTAAGAAACAGGAAAACAAAATACATGTTGAGTATAATAATATAAATGGAAACAAAAAAACCCTCAAAAATATTTTGCAAGTATTATGAACAAGTTTGGCACCAGAGAAGTTTAGAAAATGCATTTTCTTTGCAGAAATGTGTATTTACGTGCATAATCCTGTATATTCTGTCAGAGTTGGTTAAATGTGTTGGCCATTGTGCAGAACTTCATTCGTTCATCTTTCTGTCTGTCCTTGTGTCTCTGTCTCTTTCTCCCTCCCTCCCTCTTACTCTTTCCTCCTTTTCTTCCTCCTTCACTCCCTCTCCTTTTTTGTTACAGGGAATGGCTCTCAAATAAGAGGGAGATGCATAGATTTGGAAAGGAACATGATGAAAAATTATCAATAAAAATCGATATGTAAAAAAGACATTCATTTGGGCAAGTAAAGATGACTGAATTGGATAATAGGAAGCATGCAGGATAGGTTACATTGGAGAAATTTTGCAGCACTTTCAATGATTTCAAGTTGTTTGCTACTACAAAATCCCTTATTTTTAATATCAGTATTCCCCTGACAATTCTGTATGGTTACAGTCAGGGAGTACTACTATCTAAGGAAAATAAAAAATTCTGGTGACCTATTAGTCAATGTACTTTCAGCACATAATTTTAAGTATATTACCGATGATGGTTTACTCAAGACAGCAACAAGAAAGAAACTTTCTAAGATATTTACACATAAAATAAATTTATCATCTAGTAAGAACAAGGGATAACAGATGGACATCCCCAATAGCTCATTGGTATCCTCAAATTGTTAAAAGTACTAGAAGAAGACTTCTAGTGCAGTGTGTCAGGTGAAGAATTTTTAGAGAAACAAGGACAAGATTCTCTATTTGGGATAGCCAATGTGAAAGGTTTACAATATATACCAGGACTAGGATGTTCACACCAATGAAATCACAGGTCTTTGAGGTACTGGATTGAGTATTACAGAAGTCTGACTTCAGCCCAAAGCACAAAGAACCTGGACAAATTTTTCAGGTGGTATTTGATACAGTGATTAATTTTGGAAATGATCCTTTAACCAAATTATTTTAACCATCTGGTAGGAAAGGCAGAAGGGAAAGAAGCCCACTCACTCTTCCTATATTCTCTCCATTTGTTTTTGTATTTATGAGGAAAGAATTATTTGTATATAGGCGAGGTGAAGGCAAATAGCCCAAGCCATGATCAGGAAGAATGAATAAGTAGAACCTATGATACAATTAGGCTTCCCTAAGCATTTCTAATGCTATCCCAATATTCTGAAATATGAAACCTTTTTTTTTTGACAAATTTCTCTGTGTTATCCATGGCATATTTTCTGATAATTTTTAAAGGAAATTCTGATAATATTAATAAATAAAATGAATGTTTCTAGTTTATTCCCAAAGATCTATAATTATTCTGCAGTTTTTCATATCTTTTCTATTTTCATATGAGTTTGGAAAATGGTTTAATGGTTAAATAAATAGACTTCTTCCATGTAGATAACAGTAAAGATGTCCATCGCATTTCATTACAATCCTGAAGCCAAGAGTAAACACAAGCTTTTCTATTCATCGTTTAGTTTAGGGGGAGTTTTGACTGAAAATAGAGTTTAAAAAGAAAATGTCAGCTTCAAAGGGCACACACTAAAGCAGTGACCCTGAGCTACACAATTACAAATCAGTGCTGTTTCACAAGCAAACCATCACAGAGCAAATCATGCCATGACTAATGGAAGGAAAGTATGAAGTCTCTTTTCTCTTGGTCAAAGAATGCTTTCATCTGGATTTTTAATGGTATCTCCTGGGTTACACATGAAAGCCAAATGTAATCGGCTAGGTGGGGTGAGTGTTTAAAGGCTTTTCTTTGCTATAACCAAAGATCTCTGTTCTAACAGCAAGGAGTTTCCAAGCTAACTTGAAATGATTTAAGGTAGCTGAACCATAATGTTGAATACACAGCGTGATATAGTTGGAAACAGTACGGGGTTACAGTTAGGACTCTACTTCTAATTAACAGTGTGATCTTGAGGAAGCCTCAATTTACTCTGGAAATTAAGGGCTTTGAATTAAAAACCTCTATACTTACTTCCAGCTTTTACCTTCCATGATTCTGAGGCAGGTAGGAGGCAGAGGAATGCCTGGGTCCAAATTTTGGCTCATAAATTTAATAATTTAATGACTCTGGATAAGTCACTTGACCTCTCACAGCCTCACTTTCCTCATCTATAAAATAGGGACAGTAATTGCATCTCCCCAAGTGGTTGTGAGGGTCAAATAAGGTAAGATATAAATTGCTTTGCAAACCTAAATGCACCATACAATTGCTAGTTTTGAGAATGATGGTGATGGTGACAGGGTTGATTATAAATCTATAAAGTGGGAAGGGCAATTTTCTTCCATTTTTATCCAATGTGGGAACATTTTTAATATGAATAACATCAATGACAATGTTGTTCATTGAAAAAAAGAGGGAAGAAAATTAATGACATGTTCTACCTGTCAGGAGCAAGGTAATTTGAAAGCCAATAGCTTATTTTCTTAATTATAGGACATTTTGAAGCTTCTACATTATTTAATGTTTTTTTCCACATTAATTATTGTTTGCCAAGCTGTCTCAGGTGTGTACTATGAAAATCCCTGTGCAGGTAAAGGATCTAAAAGTTCATCCCTATAGAGAAACCCTTAGGATGGAAACTCCCTCAGCTAATGGAAACTCCTCAGTCCATCTGTGACCAAGTAGCATTGCCCTACAGAGTTACTTGAGAGGCAGAGGTTTAGTGACTTCCCTAGGATCATCTAATTAGTTATACCTTGGTACTTGAAATTAGATCTTTCTGAATCCAAGTCCAGCCCTCTAGTTAATATGTTCTGCTCCCTTTGTGAAACCCTCTATATGACTTATCTATAACTCATCAGTTCCATCCTGGCTATAATCCTACACTTAGTAGGTCATGAATTCTATCAGTGCATTAGGTAGGTGAATTTTTCTGTATTTTCTGACCAAAGGTTGCATTACCCTTATTGCTGGCTAGGTCTTTTCCAGATGTCATAGACTGAACATCATCCATACACATTTACATGATTTAGCATGTAAAATTCATGTTTGTGTATAGCTATAGATATGTATTACTATCAGGCATATTTCTATCGCTATCATCTCTCTCCAACTATCTATCTTTCTATCTCTATCTATCTATCTATCTGTCTGTCTGTCTATCTGGGGACTTCCTCTACCAATACAAATAGATACAATACAACTCTTCTATACTATAGTAGGTGGTCATCACAAATGTCTGAACCCTGAAACTTCCATGATGATTATCTCTGTACTTTGCTAAGCTGTTACTTAGATGACAGATGTATCACCCTATCAAAAGCATGGTGGTTATCTACTGAGCCCAAATTATTCTTCCTCCTTTCCTTAGTAGTCTAATATCTGGTTTGTGGTCTTCTTCAACACCTCAACCTCAGCCCTTGCACCACTGGAATTCATTATACATATTGATGTTCTCTTATATAGTCGGGACTCCAAGTTCATGAATCTCGTTGATTCCTTTGACTTCCTCTTTTATTTCACCTCAGTCACCAAGAAGGAAAGTCATCTCCTTGGTCTCATTGTTGTTTGCAAGTGTTCAATCTTCCTTGATGATAAATTTTGATATTCCTCTGTCCAAAAAGAACCTTCCCTCATTCTCTTTCTCCCCATGTCCCAATCATCTTAATCCTATTCCTCAGCCTCACCATGACCTCCAAGCCACCCTTCCTTTGGCTTTAATTTCTTATCTTCTCTATCTTGACTTTATGTCCCAAACTTGCCCACTTCTATTTTTACACTGCCTTGAACTCTCTAATCCATTCCCTTGCCATCCTATTTCTGATCATGACTTGACAAACTCCAAACTCAGGAGAAAATCAAACAACTGTATTGACTAGGTCCATTTCCTAATTTATCCATTGATTACACAATCTCAACTTCACCTGCGCTACTTTGAGACAATCTTTTTACTCTTCTCTGATTGACTCTTTACCTCATTCTCTACTTGGCTGTTGTAAGCCTTTGTTTTTCTTCTCAAACATTCTACATCACTCCTCCCACCCAGAGGACTTCATCTCATACTTCAATGAGAAAATAGAAGCTGTTTGCCTTGAATTCTCTCTCCTCTCTAGCTTAACATCTCAAAATACAGTCACCAACCCCAATTCCCTACTCCATTTTTTGAGTGTCAGATCAAAAAGTGGCCCTTTTTTTCAAGGCTAATCTCTTTACCTCTTTTCCCATTCCAGTTAGAAATTGCCTTTATAATCATTTCTCTCTTCTTTTCAATTTGCCCCCTAACCACTGGTTCAATCCTGCTGCCTAGGTTCATATCCAGCTATTTCCCATCCTTAAGAAATTTTCACTTCACTCCATCACCTACTCAATCTATCACCTGTTGGAATTTGCAACTGGATATCACATCCATGAATTCCATGTTCAAAATTGTATTCTTTATCATTCCCCTAAAATTCACCCTTTTACCTAACTTCAATTTTTCTATTAAGGCAATCACCATCCTTCCAGTCACCTGCTTTACAATCTCAATGTCATTGTCAAGCCTCTACCTGCCCTTATTGAATTCCATTTCATTTCCAACTGATTTTCAACCTTATAATACCTTATATTATATCTTATATATACTTTCAACCTTATAAATACAACCTCCATAAATCTCTCCCATCAGTCCCATTCTCTTTACTCACACAGTCAACCTTAGTTCAGGCCCTCATCTCTCCTTATCTGCAGATGTAGTAGCCCACTAACTGTTTTTTCTGCTACAAATACCTCCTCTCTCCAAACCTCCTCCACACAATCACTGAAGTGATATCCATTAATATAATTTTATCATTTAACTATGATCATGTCACTAACAGTTCCAGTGGCTCCCTTTTGTCTCTAGAATTAAATATACTAATTACACATGGTTCCCCTTCATAAACTCTCTATCTTAACTCTCTATCATAAACTCTCTTTCTTTTTGCTGTTCTCCTCATACAGTATTCCTTCTCTTCTCTTATGTCTTTGAGTGGGCCATATGCCAATCCTAGAGTACACTACAAAGTCATCACTTAAGCCTCTCCTTTCCCTTTCAAAGTTAGCTCAAATACCACATCCAACATGAAACCTTCTCTCATCACCTGACAGCTAATGCTGTCCCCCAAATTACTTGGCTATGCTTTGGATTTATTCATGTATGTACATATTGTTTCCTCTGATAGAATGCAAGCACTTTGAGGACAAAAAACACTTTGTTTTTGTCTTTGTATCCTTGGTGTGCTTTGCAAAATGCCTGGCACGTAGTTGGTCTTTGTGGATCAATCTGATCCTGTATACAAATAAAATTTGGGGAGGGAGAAAGAGTGAGAATAGAGCATTAGTGTACAAGTAAGGTGACCCTATATTCCTCTGTGTGTGTGATGTAAGCTGTTTTCAAATGCAGATTCCCAGAGAACAGAAATTGTATTGTATATACAGAGTATACACAGGGGTGGGGAACCTGTGTCCTCGAGG
This sequence comes from Potorous gilbertii, assembly GCA_028658325.1. Lineage (NCBI taxonomy): Eukaryota > Metazoa > Chordata > Mammalia > Diprotodontia > Potoroidae > Potorous > Potorous gilbertii. The sequence goes on from JAQQSK010013620.1 coordinate 9,339, forward strand.
CCACATATGGCCCTCGAGATCCTCAAGTGCAACTCCTAGGATTTGTTTTCTGAAGTTTGGATTCAGTCAAAAGGCCACACTTGGGGGCCTAGAGGGCCACATGGGACCTTGAGGCTGCAGGTTCCCCACCCCTGGATAGTACATCACAGGCATTCTCTAAATTGTAGATTACTGCAACCTTTTATGACATCATGTATGGTACATTATTTTCAGTTGTTATGATAGTATGTGCTTAAATCCTTGTGAGTTGTTTAAAGGATTTTTCTTTTTCAGACTTTGTTTCATCTTACTCAAGATAGTAATGAAATGATGAAAGAAAGAGAATAGAGAAAGAAAAATAAGAAAAAAGAAAGGGAGGGAGGAAAGGAGGGAAATTGGGAAGAAAAAGAAAAGACATCAAAATAACTGTAATATACGAAATTACAGCATCCCAATTGTAAAAAAACAATTTAAAAGTCTAGAACATTAGCCAATCTTGCAAAAATAATTAGAAATAGCAATGCTTATCTGATCATAATTTAAATGCTTCAGAATTTCAGATCTCCAAATGTTTTTGGCATGCAAATGGTTGAGTTAGATATTCTCCTTAGAGCAAATTTTGATTTTAATATTGTATTCTTTAGGCCCAGGCATAGGCTCATGTCTTTTCCTTTCTGAGTCTGCATCATTAAGCCTATTTTTAGGGTTTCCTTTCTTTTAGTAAAAGATTGGTTCTGGGTTGAATTGAGGTGTTTTTTTCTGTGTTCACAATTTACACATGGACGTGATTGCCCATACTAGTATCTAAGCTCATTTGTCAAATTCACTTGTGGTTGATGAATTTGCTTTTGTATTCTAAAGTGGAACTTATCAATGTATCCAAGTCAATGAAATAATAATGGGAACTATTTGCTTATGTCAGCATTTTCTATCCAAGACTTCTAATAGGGCCAGCTTTGTAGCCATACGATTCCTTCACCTACATGTGATATATCTAATTTGCCCCCATAACTATTGGTGTTTTGTTATTAACATCCAATAAACCATGCCCAGCTGCATCTTTCACTTAGTGATTAATGCTGAAAAGTTAGATGCATAATTGAGTCCTGTGGAGCTTTCAAGTAATGCTGATGCTAAATCCCAGGGCTTGGAAAAATTTCTCCCTGTTATATTTCTTTTAAGAGGCATCCCTCTTCACTGCCCCACCCCTTCATCTTTATTATCATGATGGCTATAAACTATTGGCTTAGTTAGATTTTTAAAAAGTTGTTTGCAAATGTTAATAATCATTTATTTCCCTCTTAGGAATAGGAACACAGCTCTGGACTAATTTTTATTTTACCGCCCTAGCAATTTCTGAAGAATTGAATCTCAACAACTTTTGTACCAAATCAGTGGATAACTCATTAAGTTGTCCCCAAACTAATACTGAATTACAGTGGGGGCACCCAAGGAAATCTAGGCACCATCTACATAAATACCCAGTGATTTCATTATAGCCTAGACTATTGTGGTGGATACCAGACAAATCTATAATGAAGAGACTTTTTTCTAGCATACCATCAGAAATTGCATATTGTGGTGAGAAGTACAGTTTTACTGACTGAGTTACTGGAAAGGTATTACATTATAAGGTATTGATTTGTTTCATTCCTTCTGTGATACTACCATAGTTTTATTTGGGATGCATGTTAAAATTAGAGATCAGCAAGGAAGACACATTAGGAATTGCAAGTTGATTTTCTATCTCCCTCTTTTCCCCCTACCTTCCTCGATTGCTGAGGGGAAAAAATGACATTTCCTTTTATGTGTGTACTATTAGTAATAAAATGTGTGTTTCCAATATATATCACAGACATTGACTCTCTCCATGAAGCCTGAAAATAGGTTAGAAATAAGTTTTCTTTTATATGGACAGTATATTTAGTTGTTTGAGTCATGTCTAACTAGGAAAGGAAGGAATTCTTTCCCTTCCTTTCTCTTCCCCTTCCCCTTTCCCTTTCCTCCTAGCCTGAGGTCTTTATTTTTCTTTGCCTCATTAAAGGGGCCATCCCCTTCTTAAAGAGGCCCATTCAATGAATGGGTGGAACCTCACCCTAAGTGTGTAC
>JAQQSK010013621.1:0-11425 GCA_028658325.1 Potorous gilbertii
AGAGATCATTGGTAATTTTGGAGAACACAGTTTTAGTTGAACGAGCAGCTTAGAAGTTAAACTGCAGAAAGTTAAGTGAAAGGGAGGAGCACAATTGGAGACACGTTGTGAATGGCCTTCTAAAGAAATTTAGCCACAAAAGTGAGGGGAGATATAAAATCATAGATAGTGGAAATAGAAGTGGTGTCAAAGCGCTAAAAACTAAGAGGTAGCTTAACAAATTAGAGTATATGAATGCACTGGATTACTATTGTGTCGTATGAAATGGTAACAGGGACAGCTTCAGAGAAAACTGGGAGACATAAGAATAGATTCACAACAAAAGGAGCACAAACAGAAGAAGGATGTGCAACAAAATACAAAAATAAACAACTTTGAAAAAATGATAAGATAGTCTATCAACTTATTTATCAATCATATTCCTGAAAAAGAAATGATAGCTCTAGGGTGCAAAACGAAGTATGTCTTTTTGAACATAGCTAATGCAGCAATTTTATTTGTGTAGTTCTGCATGTTTGTTACAATGGTTTTGTTTTCTCTTTCTTTTCCTTGTTGAAGGGTATGCGGAAAGCGGGAAAAGTATTTAAAATATTTTTTCAATTACATGTAAAAATATTTTTACTTTCACTTATCAAAAATTTTCATTTCCAAATTCTCTCTCCATTTTTCCCTCTCCCCTCACTGATAATACACCCACGTTGATTCAGATTATACATGTGCAATCAGGCAAAATATATTTCCATATTTGTCACATTGTCAAAGAAAACACAGCCCCCCCTCTCCCAATAAAATTCAAGGAATAAAAAGTTAAAAAATTATTCTTTGATATGCATTCAGACTTCACCAGTTCTTTCTCTGGAGATGGATAGGATAAAAAAGTTATTTTTAATTTAAGAATAAAATTTAATAAAAAAAGAATAGTCTGAAGAGTGACAAAACAATTCGATGATGCTGGTGAGAAGTCAAGATCAATAAGAATGCTTTGTTGTTCATTTGCATGATTTATATCATAGAAAAGAGGAAATTCAAAGAATGAATAGGAGTTTTTTCAAAGTTTATGAGATAATGACAATTGACAAAAGTTATTCAATTCTTATTTACTTTGTATTTCCTTTGCAAGAAGAAGCATGCCTGGAATAGAAATCATTGAAAAAATAGGGTTTATTTACGTTTAATTGATATTGCTAACCTTCTCAATAGGCGGAGGAAGGATGGGAGAGAAGGAGAGAATTTGGAACTCAAAATTTAAAGTTAAAACAAAAAAAAGCTACCTACAAATATTGTTTATTGTGAGTTGAGGTCCATAATAAAATACAAAGCAAGACATCACCAATTCTGATGCAATTAGCAGTTTCAAGCTGTACAGATTAGTAGAATTGCATTTTCAGGTTCTGAAAGAACTGATGTAGCTAAGGTATTGTCAGTAAAGACTAGAAGTGTTTCAGGACTGAAGAAGGGAAAATATGCTAATTTTCCAGAAAAGAAGAGAAGAGACCAAGGTCTTAAGTCCTTGAGAAAGCTGTATCATATGATAATTTTTCATGCTGGCTCCTGCTGTAAAATGTAATAAGTATATTCTAATGAGAGAAAAGGGATGTGGACTCTTTCCATGAGCTCATGAAGATTGCCCCACACTCAAATTTCAGTTATTGAGGCTTCTGTGTAAAAGTTTTGAATACTTGTAATTCTCTTTTTTTCTCCCTTTTCATATTGTGAAGAATTAGGGTTATTTTAGTTTTTAATTCATGTGAATGATTTAAGGGAAAGACCAGCAAGTCCATTTCATAAATAATATGAGTCTTTTAAACCTTTTTTTTAAACCTGAAGATCATGGAAGATTTTATCATTAGTACAAATCAAATTAAACCTAATTTATAGGAACAAATCTAAAGTCTTTGACTTAGGTTCAAAAATATTTTTCACCAATACAGGATGGAGGAGTAGTGGTAGGAAGAAGATTTGGGCATTTCTTTTGTGGCTCAGTCATGTCCAACTCTATGTGACCCCATTTGGAGTTTGCTTGGCAATGATATTGGAATGATTTGCCATTTCCTTCTCCATTTCATTTTACAGAGGAAAAACTTAGGCAAACGATGTTAGCTGACTTGTTGAGGGTCATATCGCTAGTAAGTATCTGAGGCGGAATTTGAACTCAGGTTTTCCTGATTTTAAGGACCTGCTCTCTATCCACTGTACCATGTTACTGGGTATTTTAGTAGAAGGCAAACTCAAAAAAATAATGATATGATACAGAAATTGAGAAGCTAATCCAAACAGCCTATATTAAGAGAAGCATAACTTCTAGGATTAAGGAGATTATGGTGCTTCTGTACACTGTTCTGGTCAGATCTTGTCTGGAATACTGTATTCTAGGTGTCAGTTTTTAGGAAGAATAAACTGAAGATTGTTAAGAGAAGGAAAGTTATGATGAGTTCATGACATACGAAACTTGCTTCAAGAAAATATGGATGTTTCACCTGGAGAAGAGAAAATTCAAAGGTGATATGATAGCTGTCCTTAAAATAAGACTCATCTTTAGGTCCTTTGAAGATTTATTTTTTTAAAGAAAGTATTAGATTATAGTCAATGCTTTTTTCTATATGGATCATGAAATCTCAAGAAGTGATTATGTCCTTTCAGGAGTCTCAGCGTCACCTATGGTGATTCTGGGTTCTAAAACAACATGCTTCACAAGTGCAGTCTCTAGTAATTTCATTAAGTTAGAAGGGTTCCTATTAAGGACTCAGTGGCAAGCTGTATGTGTGCTGTCTGAGGACCAGCTTACATAAGTTTGGAGAAGCTTCTCACTAGGTGAGGGTGATGACATTTTCAGTCATTGCAACTGTCCAAGTAATAAAAGAAATTATGATCTTTGTTGATGAAAGGAGGTCCCAATCGGATCTAAATTTTATTAGTTTATTCTGAAGCAAATTATTGGTAGATTTAGTTGTTATTTTCATTCTTTATGAAAATATTGGAAATTCATGAGTGACATACTTTCTAAATTTTTTGTCATATTATTTTAATATTACTTAGCACATAAGGGGGATATGAAAGAACAATTAGGTGACAGCTTTAGAAAAAGAAAACAAAGGTCAATTCTAATACAGATCATAACTTTCTATTATGTTTATCAATACAATGTGCTTCAGAATCATAACTCATTAAAATGGTGAAGATTTTAGGTGAAAGCCTAATGTTAGAAGTTATAGATAAAGATGCAGCATAGTTTTCAGATTGTTTCAGTTTATAGAGTTATTCTTTTTCTCACCAAGTTGTAGAGACTTTAAGGAAAAAAGGACATTAGCTCTAAACATCTCCTGAAGCCTAAGAAATGTAATTTACATGGAGACATCAATTTGTTAAATAAGAAATGAAGATAATCAACATATTCTCTCTCTGGAAGTGTATAAGAAATAAGACGTTTTGGAGAGGGCTCAGCTGATGGTCACCTTGAGGAAGTACAGTAAAAGCTTACTGATTAATGTCTGTAAGGCGTCCAATGCATAGTCTTTGATAAATCTGATTATTGCCGTATCAAATACACCACTCGTTTATCAGCCTTTGTCTAGCCTGGCTCTGTTCACAGGCTGCATGAATGCTGAGAAAAGATAATCACAAACTACTTGAAACAAACAAATTGGTTTGTTCTAGCTGGTATAGTAATTAGGAGACGCTAGGATGAAGCAGATCAAAGTTTCTCCACTAACAATGGTGCCAGTTTAAAGGTGCCAGTAGGGGCAAGAATCCCTGTCACAATATTTCATAGGCACATTATTGCCATATGCATAAAAATATCCGAAAAAAAATAAACACCTCCCGCCAAAAAAAACCAAACAAAAAACCCAGATTGTTTAATAAAATTGTATTTAAAAGTTAAGATAGAGATATAGAGATGTGCATATATAATATACCTATATATGAATATATGTTTGTGTATATATGTGTGTGTACATATATATATTTGTGTGTGTGTCAAGGTACCCTAGGTTACATATGTGTTTTAATAGCATTTTATTTTTTCCAATTACATGTAAACACAGTTTTTAACATTCATTTTAAAAACTGATTTCCAAATTTTCTCCCTTCCTTCCCTCTCCCTTCCCTAAAAATATAAGAATTTTAGTAGGTTATATAATGTGTTTTAAGTGGATTTATTCTGTAAATGCTTTCTGGAGCAATTGCTATATTTAGTCACATTTCTCATTTCATAGTTTCCTTAGGTGTACCAAGCCCAGGCATGTACGAAGATAGTTTCTGTGTAGATTAGAGGTGTAACCGCATTTCCTAGCTAATTCTGAAGAGTTTTCATTTGTTTACAGGTTTCCCATATGCTTTATGATTCAAAACCAGTGATTGATATATTTCATACTAGTGGTCTTACCCAGATTTCAAAACAAAACACAACACAATAGCTAAGTACATTGATACTGTGAGTGGGGAAAGAACACTGAATAAATTCAGACTTCTTTTCTTGAATTGCTCATCAAATTAATTTATCAATTTTCCCCATTCTTCTAGTTTTAATGAAGAAAAAAAGACAATGCCTAGTTTGGTGTTTTACAACCAGACTTCAGTTGGACCAAATGTAAACTGATCTTGGAGAGAAAGATCCCTCAGAGATTACCTACCAATAACCGGCTTTTGTTTATTCTTCTCCAGAGACAGAAAGAATATGATGACTCCATTGGGGTGAATGGAACAATGAAAAATTGTGATAGAAATGTAGTTTAGGTTGACTGATACTCAAAGTGAATTCTTCTGATTCAAAATTCTGAGTAGGAGATATAGTCAGATTTGTGAGTTTGGAAAAAAAAACAAAACTCTTCCACTTGTATTCAGAATGTTTCAGACTAGGAAGCAGGCTACCTTCCAACTGATGAGTTTCTCCTGGAGCTTCTAGTTTGAGGAAATGTCCAAGTTAGACATATTCACTCTTCCAAACCTCTTCTAGCTCCAATCTAGACTATGAGACTTCTCTCTCCCCTTAACAAATTTTCTTCCCTCATTAAAAAAGTAAGCTCCCTGAGGGGAGGGACTATCATTCATTTTTCTATTATTTGTGTTACCATCACTTTTCACAGCCACAGCATCTGGCACATAGTAAGCCCAATGAATATTGGTTGATTCACTTTAACTAGTTAGCAAGGAAAAAAAGAGACATTTATTAAGCTCATACTTACTATGTCCCAAGCACTATGCTAACCATTTGATAAACATTATCTCATTTGATCCTCATTACAATCCAGAGAAGTAAGTGTGGTTATTGTCTCCATTTTGCACTTAAGGAAATGGAGGTAGAAAGAGGTTAACTGACTGGTCCAGGGTCACACAGTAGGAAATGTTGGAAGATGCTTCAGTAATTTCGGGAAGCCAACAGACTTGGCATTAAATAGTGGCAGCAGTGTTGAAAAGGAGAAGATGGATAAGCAAGTCATTGTGGAGATGAAACTGACAGAAAAAAGTAGCGAATGTGTGTGTAGGTATGTGTGTGTATCTCCAGATCCTTGAAAAATGTATATGAAAAAGAGAATAAGAAATAATCACTTTTTTCAGTTGAATTAAACACAATTACTCAATGTGTTCAGAGACTTACATCAAGCTAATTACTAATTCTTACTACAGTATAGATTATATAGAGCCAATATTCCTAGTTGTCTTAACATATAGATACAGATACACACACACATATGTGTATATATATATATACGTATATATATACGTATGTATATTGGCAGCATCTCATTTCTATAGCACTTTAATGAGTACAGAATTCTTTCTTGACAGTAACCCCAGGGAGTAAGTTAATGTTACTCTCATTTTACACATGAAGAAAACATTAAAATTAATTGAAACCTTAAATAGCAGAGCCTGATTCAGGCTCTTGGGTATAAAGCCAACTCACGTTTATATGTATAGATTTTCAATTTGCAAATGCTTTCTTCACCCTGACCTTTGAAATGACACCCCAGAAAGAATTATTCCATTTTGTGGATGAAAACACTGAATCTCAGTGAGGTCCAGTGACTTGGCCACGATCCCACAGCTGGTAGGTAGACACAAATCTGGGTCTTCAGACAGCAAGTCTTGTGACATGGCTGCCAAATGAATATGTAAATTCTTAATAATCACCTGGATGCTTCCTTTGATTCCAAGCCTTGATTTAATCCTCTTTGATTATACTTTGCTTTGGTGTCTGTAGCTTTTTGATTTGCGGACACTGTGGGCTTTATTATCAGTAGCCAAACTACAAATGTTACCATCCATCAGCGGTCCAGTCCACCCCACCCCCTACACACATGCACCCATGCGTGTATATGCACATACACACACAGACACACACACACACACACACACACACACCTCTCCTGGATTTGATCTCCTTATAGATTAAAATAATTCCATATAGTTTTCTATTCTAACATGTTACTTTGAGAAATAACCCTTTATTTTTTCATCACCTAGCCTAGTACATAAACTCATTATGGATAATCCCAATTATCTGTATTCTGAAAGTTTTCTAGGGGACTTTCTTATCATTTCACTTCCTCTAAGCTAGAGGAAGGATTCATTTGATCCATTTTACAAATGTATCTCAGCTACAGGAAATATGATCAAAATCACCCCTTTTTAAAAATGACCTGTCAAAACTCCTCAAATAATATTTCTAAAGTGGGTACATTATTTCAGGAATGCTGCTAGTTTTGCTTATGTAAATAACGTTTTAAAACAGTTTAACTGTCATAGAAACATGTTTTCTTGATGTATTATAAAAAATAAGTATCTTAAGCATATTACCCTCTTATGGATCATTTTGAATTTTAAAACTCTAAGTCTCTAAAACTCTAAGCAGGTTTGCTCACTATGTGAATCATTTTTCAATTTCTTACTTTTACATGTTAGGCAGAAAGGGAAGGTTTAAAAAGCAGATCAGGAGAAACAGTTCTTGAATATTATTTTCCATATTAGAGCCATTCTCTCAAGTTTTATGTTACGAGAAGCTTAAAGTCAGGACTTATGCCCAGTGACTGAGAAGGTAGTATCCAAATGAGGCATGAGACATAAGAGAAGGATGTAGCCATTAGCTGATACGACATCTGTGATAGGGAGCTGAAACTCTTGGTATAGGATGATGAAATTTGGGAGTCTTTGACAGCACTCAAAGCCTGCATTTTTAATAGTATTTTATATTTTTTCTCCAATCACATGTCAATATAATTACTAGCATTCATTTTTACAAGATTTTAAATTCCAAATTTTTCTCCGTCACTCCTTCCCCTTTCCTCTTCTGAAAGTGGTGGGCAATTGGATACAGGTTATACATGTGCTATCATGTGAGACAAATTTCCATATTAGTCATATTTTTGAAAGAAGAAACAGAATAAAAAAAACATGAAAATGAGTAAAGTGAAACAATGATTCCATCTATATTCAAAGTCCATCAGCTCTTTATTTGGATGTGAATAAAAATTTCCTTCATGAGTCCATTGTATTTGTCTTGGATCACTGTCTTGCTGAGAAAAGTTGTGTCATTCATAGATGGTCATGACAATGTTACTGATCCTGCATAAAATGTTTTTCTGGTTCTGCTCATTTCACTTTGCATATGGCTTGTATTCTTATAAATCTAATTCAGTTCTCTGTATATTTGAGAAATGAGCCCAATAAAACAGATACTTGCTATAAAGATTGCTTTCCCCAGCTTTCTGTTTTCCTTCAAATCTTGGTTGCATTGGTTTTATTGTACAAAAGCTTTTTATTTTACTATAATCAAAATTTTCTAATTCACATTTTGTAATGCTCCCTATCTTTTGTTTAGTCATTAATTCTTCTTTCCCTCCCCTAGATCTGACAGGTAGACTATTCCTTGCTCTAATTTGTTATGGTGTCATCCTCTGTGTAAATCATGCACCCATTTTGACCATATCTTGCTATATGGTGTGAAAGGTTAGTCTATTCCTAGTTTGTGTCCTATTGTTTCCCAGATTTCTCAGCAGTTTTTGTCAAATAGTGAGTTCTTATCCCAAAAAGACTAGGGCTTTTGGCTTATCAAACACGAGGTTACTATGGTCTTTGAATACTGTGCAATGAATATCAAATCTATTCCGTTGGTCCACCGCTTTACTTCTTAGCCAATACCAGATAGCATTGATTTTTACCTCTTTATAACATAGTTCGATATCTGGTATTGCTAGGTCATCTTCCTTTATATTTTTTTTTAAATTAATTCCTTATTCTTCAAGTTGAAATTTGTCATTATTTTTTCTAACTCTATCAAAAATTTCTTTGGTAGTTTGATTGGTATGGCACTGAATAAGTAAATTAGTGTAGGTAGAATTGTTCTTTCTATTATATTGGCTCAGCCTGCCCATGAACAAATGATATTTTTCCAGTTGTTTAGATATGATTTTATTTGTGTGAAAAGTGTTGTAATTGTGTTCATATAGTTTTTGAGTTTATCTTGACAGGTAAATTCGCAAGTATTTTGTGTTGCTTGCAGTTATTTTAAATGGAATTAATTTTTATCTCTTGCAGTTGGGCTGTCGGTCATATAAAGAAATGTTAATGATTTATGTGTTTGTCTTATATCCTAAAACTTTACTAAAGCTGTGAATTATTTCAAATAGTTCTTAGTCAATTCTCTAGAGTTCTATATGTATGCAACCACATCATCTGCAGAGAGTGATAGATATGTGTCTTTCTTGCCTATTCTAATTCTTTTGGCTTCTTTTCCTTCTCTTGTAGCTGAAGCTAAACTTTATAGTACTATATTGAACAGCAGTGGTGATAATTGGGCACCCTTGCTTCAAACCTGATTTTATTGGAAAGATTTCTAGTGTATCACCATTACAGATAATTCTTACTGATGACTTTAAAGAGATAGTGCTTATAATTTTAAAGAAAACTCCATTCATCACTGCTCACTTGTTTTTTGTTTTATTTTTTTAATAAGAATGGCTATTGTATTTTGTCAAAAGCTTTTTCTAAGAATCTCTTGACATAATCATGTATTTTTTGTTGGTTTTGTTGATATGGTCAATTATGTTGATAGTATCCCTAACATTAAACCAACCCTGCTTTCCTTGTATAAATCCTGCACAGTCATAGTGCATAATCCTTGTGATATATTGCTGTATTCATTAACCTTGTGGGTATTAAATTTTTAGTTATTATTAAAATTTTAGTTATTATCAATTTTTGCATCTATATTAATTAGGAAAATTGGTCTACAGTTTTCTTTGTCTGCTTTAGTTTTTCCTGGTTTAGGAATCAGTACCATATTTGTGTCATAATAGGAGTTTGGTAAAACTCATCATGTGGTATTGGAATTAATTGTCCTTTAAATGTTTGGTAGAATTCACCTGTGAACTCATCTGGCTTTGGGGACTTTTTCTTAGGGAATTTATTAATAGTTTGTTCAAGTTCTTTTTTAGAGAGAGGATTATATAGGCTTTCTATTTCCCTATCTGTTCATCTAGATAATTTATATTTTTGTAAATATTCATCAATTTCACCAAGATTGTCAGATTTATTAACATATAGTTAGTCAAAATACTTCCTAATTACTTTACTTTCTTCTTCATAGATGGTGATTTCATTCTTTTCATTTTTGATACTGGATATTTGGTTTTCTTCTTTCTTTTTTAAATCTAATTAACCAACGACCTATCTTATTTTTTCCCAATACCTCAATAGTTTATTTCTTATTTTTTACTTTCCATATTATTATTCATACCTTTAACTTTCAGGGGTACCAACTTGGTGCTAATTTGGCAATTTTAAATTTTTCTTCCTCAAGGTTTTTTTAGTGGCATGTTCAATTCATTTTGTGACCATTTGGTGATTTTGCTATTTTCTTGATGTAAGAATTTAGAGAAATAAAATTTCCCATACCTACTGCTTTGAATGCATCTCATAAATTTTGGTATGTTACCTCATTGTTGTCTTTCTTTTTAATGAAATTATTTTTTATTTCTATGGTTTGTTCTTTGACCCACTTATTCTTTAGGATTAAATTATTTAGTTTCCATTTAATTTCTCATTTATCTTTCCACTGTCCTTTGTTATTTTTTTTTGCATTGTGAACTGAAAAGAATACATTAATAGTTCTACCTTTCCACATTTGATTTTTAGATTTTTAGGCCCTAATAAATGAAAAAATATTGTGTAGGTGCCATGTGCTGCTGAGAAAAAAGGTATAATCCTTTCTGTTTCTATTCAGTTTTCTCTAATAATCTGTCATATATAATTTTTCTAGTATTATTTTTACATCCTTAATTTCTCTCTTATTTATATTTTATTTGGATTACTGAATTCTGAGAAGAAACAGTTGAGGTCCTACCAAAATATAGTTTTGCTATTTCTTCCTGTAGCTAACTTAACTTCTTTAAGAATTTGGATGCTATACTACTTAGTACATATATGCTTAGTGTTGATATTGCTTCCTTGTCTATGTAAGCAAGATGTTGTTTCCTCCTTTATCTCTTTTAAATAGACCTATTTTTGCTTTTACTTCATCTGAAATAAAGATTGCTATTCCTAATATATATATTTTTACTTCAAGTGAAGAGCTATAGTTTCTACTCCAATCCTTCCCTTTCTGCTGTGTGTTTCTCTATGCTTCAAGTGTGTTTCTTGTAGGATTTTTTTGATCCACTTTTCTATCCTTTTGTGTTTTATGTTTATTCACATTAATAGTTATAATTACTGTGTATTTCCTCCATTCTGTTTTTCCTCCTGTCTGTCCTCACTCCTTTCACCCTTTCCTTTTTCACCTTCTATGTTTCTTGGATTCAAAGATTGTTTCACCCTGTTTTTTGTGTGTTTTTGTTATTTCCTCTCCTCCTAATCTCAAATGATTTACATACCTTTTGACACCATTTTCTCTTTCACTTCTGTATCACAGGAACAGGTGGCTGTTCTTGTCAAGGCAAACCCCTCTACATGAAAAGTTCCACCACACATTCTCCAGGAGATTGTTCCTCCATCACTCCAACTCTCACTTATTCTCAATATCTTCCTGGTTGCTTCCCAAATGCCCACAAGCAGTCATATCTTTATAAAAAAAAAAAACAATGATAGCAGCAATAAAACGACACTCACGTGAATCATGCATCCTTGCTAGCTGTCATTTTATATCTCTTCTACTTTTTGTGAATAAACTCTAAGCTCTTTCTACATTTTATCCTCTCCAAGGATCTAGAAGAGCAATAGAGAAATAAAGACCCTATATTTTCTCTGTGAAGAAAGCCATCCATAATATTTACCGAGGCAAAGTAAATAGATGGTGATTTTAATGAGCATTTTTGATGATATCCAATTTTGTTTACAATTAATGTGCTTCTTTGTATGTTAAAATGTACTTTGACATAATAAGTAAAACATAAAGCAGAGTAAATGGTCTTTTAAGATTGTGTAGTATGTT
>JAQQSK010013622.1:0-11425 GCA_028658325.1 Potorous gilbertii
GGCTGGCTACTAGGCAAGAAACCCCAAACAGAAAACAGGTGCCAGGAGAGGTACCCAATGAAAGACTGGTTGTCATTCAACATAGAGTAGTTGTCAGGAAGGGGAGGGGGTTTACCTGGCAATGGGGGTCTAACATTGGGGGGCACAGGTGGTCACCATGCAAATGGACTAAACAAGAAATGACTGTTAACAATTTATCAGATATTCAACCAAAGGGGAATAACATTTTGACAGGGTCTTAACAACAGAAAAAAACTGTTACTAGGCAAGTTATCCAACCCTGCCCAGTAACCTAACAGATATCTCTCGGCTTAGGGTCCCAGGGAGAAATAATGTCCATTTGACTACATTCAGAAGTTCTTAGGCAGGTCTCTTTTATCATTTCCTTCCTTCTGATGTTAAGATTTTTGGTTCTGTTGTGTTTTTCTGGAAGATCCTTAGGTTGTCTCTATACATTCTGTCTTTGAGATCATGTTTTGCTTGCATAGTGAATATATTTTCTATTTGTGTTTTTTTTCTTCTTCTAGATTTTCCTTTACTTTGGCATATTTTGTATGCCTGATCTATGGTTCTCTCTATTGTTTCTTTGTTGAAGCTTGCCATTTCACATTTAAGTTTTTCGATACTGTTCATTATTTTTATTGCTCAGGACATAAATTCTGCTCTCATAATTCTTATTTCTCTTTTAAATAACTCAAGAACAGCATGTTGTAGTTCTTTATTCTCAAATTCTACAAGACCTTCTGTCTCAAGTGTTGGATCATTTTCCTTTCTTTCGCAGTATTTATTCATAGATATCTAAAGTAATTTACTAGATCTAGATAACATTTTTTCCTTCTGTTGTTACTGTTTATCTTATTGATTTATCTATTTGTAATCCAGGATCTTTGGTACTTTCCATCTTTTTTCTCCTTTATTTTTCTTATTATTCATTCCCTGACTCTTTCCCTTCTGGTTTCTTTTGGAGACTGAATCTCAAGTGTCTCAATCTCTTCCTCCATTGGGCACTTCAAAGTTCACCATCCTAACTGACTTTTGAGTGGTCAGATCTGGCACCAGCTGGGATCTGCAGTCTTTCCTTCATTGTGGTGGAGTGTTACACAGCCCCTTCTTCTCCCGCATGGTATATTGTCCGAGTGGTTTATCCCACTCCCTCTGTTCCTCAGTTCTCTGGCACCAGCAATTTAGAGCCTGATTTCCTTGGTACTAGCAGAGGCTGTCTTCTCTGGTACTGCTGGTTCAGAGCTTTGCAGGCAACACTGGTGCTTTTGGATTGCAGTCTCTGGCAGCCTTTTGCTCCCGAAGGGCTGCGATTACACTGACAGTTGAGGCCTGAGGAAACTTGTGCAACCTGAATCCAATATCTCCATGTTACTGGAGAGAAGGGGGCCAGGATGGGGGTAGGGAAGAGTTTTGAAGTAAAACTGGGTTGTGCCCTTGGTTTCGCTAATACAGATTTGGGATGTGGGGGAGCAATACTGAGTAAGCACAGGGTCAGGAAGTGTCAATTCCTGAGTTTGGGGAATTTTTTTTAACTTTTTGGATTCTAGGTGTCCTAGATCTTGGAGACAGCTGAGGTTGCTTTATCTTTGGTGCTTAATTTATATTTTGGAGAGGTTTGAGAAATCACGGGGATCAAAAAAAAATGTCTAGTCTACCATCTTATTGATCTCACGATCCCTGGTGATGTGATCATTTTATTTTGTTTGATCCCCTGTATGTAGCACTTAGTCAGGAGCCTTCTCCCTCTCTATAGGTCTGAAAGGTAATTTCTTCCTTGTTCCTCCAATTTGTTTGTGATATGACCTTTTATAACTAGGTCATATATCCATTTGGAGCTTATCTTGGCATATGATATGAAGTATTGGTGTAAACCTAATTTCTGCTAGAATATTGTCCAGTTTTCACAAAAGTTTTTTTCAAATAATGAATTTTTATCCACATTGCTGGGGTTTTGATGTTTATTGAATTTTCTATTTGTGTTGATTTTCTTCTGTATGTTGTGTACCTAATCTGATTCACTGATTAGCTTCTCTGTTTTTTAAGCAATACCAAGTTTAATGATGACAGTTTTATAGTAGAGTCTGAGATATGGTACTGATAGATGCCATCACAATCTTTCCCATTTTTTCATTATTTCTCTTGAGATTCATGATTTTTTGTTCCTTTAGATGCATTTTAAAAATTACTTTTTCATATGTGTAGAACCCAGGTAAGGTGGCATGCCATCTCGGAAGAAAATTTAAAACATATGGAAGAGATTGTTGAAAACTGAAAACAAATTAATTTTAAAAATATCTTTTTAAGCGCTATAAAGCAATCTGTTTGTAATTTGATTGGTGTGTTATTTTACAAGAAGTAAGTTATTTTAGGTAGTATTGTCATTTTTATCATATTGCCTCCCTATTTCTTTACTTTAGGTCTTATTTCTACAAAGAGTGTTTTATAGCTGAATTCATATAATTTATGGGTTCATATTGGCAGATATAATCCCAAACAGTTTATAACTTCTCCAATTATTTTGGATGAAATTTCTCTTTTTTGTTCTTTGAGAAGAATTTTTGGGGTAACATTCACGAATGTTCATGATTTATATGGCTTTATTTTATGTCCTGCAACTTTGCTGAATTTAATTTTTTTTTTACTTCAAGGTTTTCTAAATGTATCATATCATCAGCAAAAAATCAATTATTTCATTTCTCCTTTGTCTTTGTTTATTCCTTCAATGTATTTTATTGTTTTATTGCTATAGCCAGAATTTCCAGTCCTATGATAAATAATAGTGATGATAAAAAGGCATCCTTGCCTATTATCCCCAATCTGATTTGAAAGGGTCCTAACTTTATTATATATAATATTTGAATTCATATACTTATTATTCACTATATTAAGTTCTATTTAATTCCTATTATTTCTAGAGTTTTTCAAAATATTTTTTATTTACATTTTTTATATTGCCATAGTTTTCCCCAATATCATTCCATTCACCCACCTAGAGAGCCATCCCATATAACAAACAGTGTTTTTAAGACAAAAAAGAAGAGGAAAAAAATGAGTATAGCTGACCGGTATATTTTAAAAGTCTGAAAATGTTTGCAAGGTGCAACAATTATAGATCTCCCAGCTCTGCCAAAGGTTATTGTGGAAGTGTCTTTTCATATCTTTTCTTTCAAGCCATGTTTGTTCTTTATAATTTTGCAACATCCAAACTATCCATATTTGCTGATGATAAGATGATTTGGAAAACCCTAGGGAATAAGCAAAGATACTAATTGAGACAATAGCTTCAGCAAAATGAACCCCCCAAAACCAACAGTATTTCTAGGTAATAATGATAAGAAAACCAAAGAAGTAAAAATAGAAAGGGAAATCCCATTCCCAATAACTACAAAATATATAAACTATCTGGGGGTAGACCTACCAAAGCACACAAAATACTTGTATAGATATCAATACCAAGTGCTCCTTTAAAAAAAGAACAACTTAAATGACTGGAACAATAGTCAGTGCACATGACTGAACCCTGCCAATATAATCAAAATGACAATACTACCAAAGTTAATCTATATTTTTAATGACGCACCAATCAAATTACCAAGGCAATACTTACAAGAACTTGGTAAAATGATAATAAAAATTCATTTGGAAAAACAAAAGGTCTAGAATATCAAGGGAACTGATGAATAGTGATGAGGGGGGAATACCTCTTCCAGACCTCATACTACTTTATAAAGCAGCAGTCATCAAAACTATCTGGTATTGGTTAAAAAACAGAGAGATAGATCAATGGAATAGAATAGACAAGGGAGAATCAGAAATGCTGGAACTCAATTAATTGGTGTTTGATAAAGAGAAAAACAAATTACCTAGGAAAAATTCCTTATTTGATTAAAAAAAAAACTAGTGAGAAAATTGGAAAGCTGTCTGGCAGTTGTTTGATTTAGACCAATGACACATAACTTTGATTACATGAAACTGAAAAAAACTTCTGTGCAGAAAAAATTAATGCATCAGATAAGGGAAGTGTGCAAATGGGGAAAAATATTTGATTCAAATTTTTTTTATTAAAGCTTTAATTTCCATGATACATACATACATTTGTGTGCATTATATGTATATGTGTGTGTATATTTATGTATATGTGTGTATAAACACTAATAGCTGTTTCCCAGTAAATAAGTAGTCAAAGGATAGGAAGAAACAGCTCTCAAAAGAATTATGAAGTATTCACAACCATATGAAACAATCCTCCAAATCCCTAACAATAAGATAAATCCAAATCAAAACAACCCTAAAGTTTTACCTCAAATCCTGCAGATTGGCAAATATGACCAAAAATTGGTAACAATCAATGTTAAAGGGGTCATAGAATGATAGATACACTAATACACTGTAGATAGAATGGTGAAATAGTACAACCATTTTGGAAAGCAGTTTAGAATTATGTAAATAAAGTGACTAAAATATCCATATCTTTTGAACCAGAGATATCATTATTAGGCTTATACTCCAAGGAGGTCACTGATTTAAAAAAATGTCCTGCTATATTCCAAAATATTTAGAGTAGCATTTTTTGTGATAGCTGAGAACTAGAAACAAAATAGATGTCCCATAAATCAAGGAATGGCTAAACAAATTGTGGTATGAATGTAATGGAATAGTACTTGCTATAATAAGAAATGATGTGTGTGATGAATATAGAGAATCAAGGAAAGAACTACATGAATTCTTTCAGAGTGAAGTAAATACAGTCAAGAAAAGATGTACCATGATAGCTACAACAAAGTTAACTGGGAAAAAAACCCATCACATTCCAAAATATCAAAAGTAAATGTAGCAAATTTCTAAAGCTCAAGTGGACCTTGAATGAAAGGAAATGAGAAGACACCCTCAATCTACATGTTTTTGGACTTTTTAATGTACCTATTAGTTGTGCTCATTTTTTTTCCTTCTTTAAAAAGTACTATGTTATTGAGATATATCTCAGGGGGAGTGGGGAGTGGGGAAAGGAAAGATACTGGGAACAACTATGATGACGTAAAAAATAGAAAACATCAATAAAAATGTATTTTAAAAATTTTGCAGCATTCACTTTTTGATTTTTGTGTGTGCGTGGGATTGTTATTTTTGTTTACATTATTGTAGGTCATTGCGTATGTCGTCTTCT
Source organism: Potorous gilbertii (assembly GCA_028658325.1). Classification (NCBI taxonomy): domain Eukaryota; kingdom Metazoa; phylum Chordata; class Mammalia; order Diprotodontia; family Potoroidae; genus Potorous; species Potorous gilbertii. The sequence goes on from JAQQSK010013622.1 coordinate 5,168, forward strand.
TGGTTTTCTGCTTACTGGACCATGGATATGAACATTCCATATAACATCAGACTTTTTTGCTATAATAATTGGTTTTAAGAATTTCGTTCTTCTTTTAAAAATTCTTTTGTTATAAATGATGGCTCTCTGGGAGAAGGTTGGGGAAGGGATACAATGAAAAATGGGGGTGATCTAAAGAAAGATAAAAAAGTTTATTTTAAAAAAGAGGACCTATGGAGACCATGGAGAATTTTGGGGACAGTGTGAACAAGAATTGCACAGGACGAGCAGTCATGAATTGATGTCAGTCTATACTAATGGAAAAAATACCCAAACAAATGAGATGACAGATTCAGTGAGGTGTATTGGTAATTTTATTAACTAAATAAATCACCCAGGAAATTATCAATTAGAGAATACAGTGTTCTGGAGAAAGAAACTATGGGGAGGGAGCAGCTCTCTTATCAGAGAGGACCCAAGATACCAGGGGACAACAGCATGATTCAGAATGAGGGTAGGAAGTGATCCCAGTGAAGACTGGAAGGGAAGTCACAGAAAGGAGACACACGGTGAAGAAAAACAGAATGTTGGCCAGACACATAGTAAAGAGAAATAGAAGACTAGGTCAATTTTAGGTCACTCTTTAATTTTTAATATTTTTCCTGATATCCTAAGTCCTCCATAGTCTAGCACCATTTTATCTGTAAAACTGGTATTAAAAATACCTGTAGTGACAATTTGAAAAGAAGTATGGGGCATGTCATTGGCTGCTAGGCTATAAGCAATGCCATGCTGTCCCAAAGGGCTCATCTTTTGGTTAACTTTCTCTTGGGGTTGAAATTCAGGCCATGAGGAATGCTCAAGAATATACTCAGAAATCCCCCCCCTCCCAATATTGCAAAATTCTCCAATTGGATCAACCCCTATTGTTACCCATGCACTGCTTTTCCCTTCCCTCAGTCTCAGACAGACACCCAAATTGTAATGTCAGTATTATTGGCTGTGTAATTTGTGGTGTCAACTAGCATATAATAATTGATAATTAACAGTAATAGTTAACATCTGCGCAGTGTTTACCTGTGCCAGGAACTCCGCTAGGAGTTTTATCTTATTTCATCCTCACAATAACCCAGGGAGTTAGGTGTTACTATTATTTCCATTTTACAGATGAAACTGAGGCAAAGGATAAAGTGACTTGCTCCAGGACCAGACAACTGGTTAAGTGTCTAAGACTGGATTTGAACTCAGGTCTTCCTGACTCCATGCCCAGTACTCTATCCACTGCACAATCTAGATATAAATGCAAATAGACATTTAAATAACAAATATCAGGTTCCTATTGTGCTATGACTTGGTGGCTATTGCTATCTTTTGTACCTCTCACCCTTCCTCCTCTGTTCCTATGGGAAGGGAAAAGGGAAGGAAAGAAATTAAGTAAGAGGAACAGGGCTTCCCTCAGTAATGCAATCGGGGGAAATGGAGGAGAAAGAATCCATAGACTAGATTTCATTCACTCTCATCCAGTGAATGACCAGTGCATCCCAATCCACTCTTGTCTTTCTGGTTGACTCCAATCTGTTCCTGTCATCTTATTCTCAGCTCCCTGCCTGTCTGTTCCATGAAGAAATCGCACTTTGCTACTTTCTCCTACTTTCAGTCATAGGGACATAGCCCATCAAAAGTTCCCTGCCAGGTTCAACTGAGGAATCTCGGAAGTTAAAGTAACTTGTAGTCTTCCTTTTCCTTTTTCTCTATCTCTTTATCCCCCCAAAAGCTTGGATGTAAGTTCCTTTCAAGGCCAATGAAACCAGCAACCGGGGGCTCTCCCTCACACTTGGGCACATTCTAGTCCACTAAATTTCTTTGCCCCATGGTTCTTCTTTGTATCTATGACAATATCTCTGGGATCCATGGGTGTATGTTTTGGGGGGTAGGTGTCAAGAAGGAAAGAAGCATAACCAGGGATAGAAAATATAAACAGAGTAAAAAGAAACTCAATGATATGTTATTATAATAACCAAACTTGGCCCCAGAGAAGAGGTGAGAAAGACTTCCCTTTTATAGCTGACAATAAAGAGGCTGAAGGAAGTCCTGGAGCCCAAAGGGCTCCTGCAAAAAGGGTCCATTGTGTCAGCAGGGGACACCTTACTTCTAGTAGGGCTAAACCAGGGTCCCCTGTGAGAAAAAGAAATAGCTTGTCTGTGTACACAGTGAAGGCTAGTTCCCCTGAGTCATACAGAAATAGATCCTCTAGGTCAGACAGAGAAGCCTTATCTTTGGGTTGGACTGAGATCAGATATCTCATTGCAGACAGATATAATAGGCCCAAGGCAAAGATAGTTTTGGAAGAGACGTCTGGCTTCGTGGGATAGACTCAGAGAGGTCTATACTAAGCATAAAGCAGGGCTCCTACAAGGCTAGCCATCATCTAAGAAGGACACAATGAGCTGAGGACTCACATTTGAATACCTGCTGCAGGCTCTCAGGAAAAGAAACCTAGAATCACATATCAAAGATGCTTACAAAAGGTTGTGTAGTTCTATGACCCTGGCCAGATGGCTGAGATGGTGTTTCCTGAGTGAGGTAATACCACAAAAGGGAACTGTCATCCAAAATCCTGCTACAGATAGGCAAGCACCCATCAAGACTGGTAGGAAGAGGCATGGTACCTCATGAAAGAGCAGACATGACCATATCGACCCAAGTAGACAAAGAGCTACAAGGATAGCCCAATTTAAGGGTATTCCTATTTAATCAAATTTAAGGGACATAAGGGAATTCCTTTGCTATAGCAAAGAAACAGTCATTCACTTCTGCTAAATTGAGAAATCATGTGAAAGCTTTCAAGTAACTGGAAGGGGGCCCAAGGATAGTCTATTTTGAAAAAGTCAGCCCCAATTATCACCAAAACATCTCTTACATGAACCACGGAAACTGGGCAAAGAAGTCACACTAAAGAAACAAGCAAAATCTAGTGAGAGATATATCCATGGAAAAAAGCATTTTTGTGAGAAAGATAAAAGGACAAGAGAATGCTGCACCAATACATGAATACTTCCATCAGGAGAAAACCAGAAAGGCAGAACTACTTTCTGTTATAGCTATGGGAAGATGGCCCCTTAGATACACTCATAACAAGAAGGCAGCTTTGCTAGTTCAGAATGAGAACTACAGCATCGGCTCTGGGAGAAGGAGACTTTGAAGGAATGAGGTAACTCCAGACCCCGAAAGTAGTGCGCATGACTTTATGATTTGCTCCTTGGGACTATTCTACCTGGGCTTGTCAGATGGAGTACAGAAGTGACACTGAAGGCTGAGGTTGTGGAATGCAAATGATGATCATATTCTCGTCTTCCTATGAAAGACATTTGAGAAAAATAGAGGACCAAGAGACAAAAGTACTCCTATCTAAGGATCCCAGATATAAGATCCATAAAGGTGAGAGCTTGAAATTTCTCAAGGAAGTTGATGGTACAGCCATGTCTACAATACAGCAATAGTGTCAGCATCAATTCTGAAGGGCCTATGATAAAGAAAAAAATACTATCCATATCCAGAGAAAGAACTGATGGGATCTGAATGCAGATCTAAGCCTACTGGTTTTTGTTTTTTTTTTACTTTTTAATTTTTCTTGTTTTTTTTTGTCTGTATTTTCTTTCCATATTATAACTAATATGGAAAAATATTTTGCATGACTGCACATGTATAACCTTTACCAAACTGCTTGCTTTCTCCATGAGCGGGAAGGAGAGGAAGGATGGGAGGGAATTCGGAAATCAAAATTATAAAAAATGAAGGTTAAAAATAATTTTTACATTTAATTGAGAAAAATAAGATATTAAAGTTTAAAATAAAAATTAAAATGTTAAAAAGGTATCAGCACAAAATGGAACCAATTCCAGTCCTTCATACTTTGACCATCCATGCATTCTGTTTATAGGAGAAGAGAAGTAAGCGATGGCAATGATCATCATCGGAGCACTAAGCTCTACAACCTCAGAAGCGGAGCTGCCAAAATTTGACCTAAGTGATCGATCCCCTAGTACTAGAAGAACAGAAGGAAAGGCTGAGGCAGATGTTCAACAAGAGGACATAAGTCTCCACACTTAAGGAGTGAGATATGAGATCTGGCGGAGAAGCAACCCTCAGGATCCAGATCATCTACACTACACCATTCTGAAGGGAATCTAGGAAGATTTCCTTATCTATGATGGATGATCTCAAAGACCTGCTAATACATAGCATCACCATGGCATTCAGCAGCCCATAGGTATCACTTATGGCAGGAGTTTGGAAGAAAATGCTCATATACGTATACCACTGGATGATTGTGGATCAACAATGCTGAGAGTTCCAGGTGATGTGGATTGTCTGTTGGGCAATAGATAGATAACACAGGAGTTTTTCTAGCAGGTGTTCTGGCAGGTTCACTCTTGATATGAGCAGACAGGAAGACAAGGGTTAAATAATAATAGGGGTTAAATAAGCTTACTTTATTTTAGTCTCCTCAAGAGGGTTTCTGATAATGGAAGCACCAACTCCTACAGCTTCCCCTAATTACTCTTCTCACAGGGGCCAGTGAGAATGCAGTAGAAGCTACAACTCCTACAGGTCCCCTAACTCTCAGTGGGCACCAATTGAGACTAACATACATTAACAAATCCCCTCAAGCCTGATGGGGGCCAATCAAGATATGCAATAACATTCTATCTTGTGCATCCCCCTGCCCCAAGCCTCAATGGGGGCCAGTTGAGGCAAGTACACATGCATGTTCCCCTTGTACGTTTCTATTCCCTGATTACTGATCAGTGCCTACTTGATTTATAGGGTAGCAAAGAAGGCAATTTGCCATCAATAGCCAAACAAGTTTACATTAATTCATCGTTACTGCATAGTTGCAGTGGGTATTTACAACCTTACACACAAATGTTTGTATTATTTGTAATTATATGATGCTGGGCAAGCATGGTGGAGATTGTTTACAATGTGAAATCCTGGGAACTAGAGATTGTAATGGCCATGGATCCTGGGAACTAGTATCTTAAAAAGAGTAACAAAATAAATCCACCTTACTTACACAAAAATCCACCTCACATACAGCAGCCAATGGTTTTCTTTGTTAGACTCATGCAGAGGCTCCCACCAATTTCCTACAGCAAGAGAAGACAAGATTACTCTTATTTGTCCAGATGGATTTTACCAGTTTTAACTCAGTCCCCAAAACCTCTTAGGGGCACCTGCCATTACCCAGAGACTGATGAATAAAGATGTTGTGACATGAATCACTTGGAAATGTTGGTCTATTCTGATGACATCATTGTCTTTGAGAAGACCCTGAAAGAATTTGAGAAGAGACTGATAAAAAGAATTGTTCTGGTTCAAAGAAGATGACTTGAAACTTTCAAGTGTCAGTGTTGCAGAATCTTGGTAAAGTGAACGAGTGACATAACATCTCAAGGTGCCAGTACTGACCCACAGAAGATAGAAACACTTTTGACTTGATCACATCAACCTGAAATGAACCCGATTACCAAAGAAGCAACAAGGGTCTTTAATCAAGTCAAGAGAATTGCAGTTCAGAAAACTACTGGGCCCTGGCGTGCAGGAGTGCCCAAAAGGAGCCTCAGGAGGGGCAGCAGCAGCGGGGAGTTAACTTGTTTTGCAAAATAGCCAAAAGCTGGGGAGGGATTGCCATCTAGTCAGAATAACAAGCTCCAAATACACTGAGTTTCCAGCAATATTACAATACCTGCTCCAGTTATGAGGTCAGTGAGGTTAAGGTAGTTATTGACTTCAACAGTCACAACCACAGAACCTGTGAGATCAAAAGACTTTTGTAGGTTTTGGAGATTACTATTGCAAAATTATTAAAAACCATGCTGTTAAAGGGAGATCAGTGGAAATGGCAGAATAGGAAAAACCAGTGCAGTTCAGCTCTCCTGACAACTATACAAAGAGTTAAGACAAGTGCCACTGAGGGATCGGAAATCTAAGAAGAAACAACAGTAGGTCATTTTTCCCACACGAAGTCGCTAATCTGACACTGAGGCAAGTGACTTGGGCATGAACTGAGAAACAGGAGTGGGCTCCGATTGGGGAGCTAGAACCTAGTAGCAGAACAGGAGAATTAGAATCTTAGCCTCAGCATTGGCTCAGCCAGACAACAGAGAGGACAGGGCTACAGAAGGGCCATAGAGTCCCTGACAAAAATTCACAAAGCGAGGGCGGAGCCAAGATGGCGGAGTAGAAAGACTCACCTATGTTAGGTCCGAACCCACA
>JAQQSK010013623.1:0-11424 GCA_028658325.1 Potorous gilbertii
CTTGATGATATCTTGAAACTAATTATTCTAATAGGACAGTTTTAATAGACCTTCAAGAAAAAAATTACCTAAACATAGGAGATATATCAGAATCCATCCCACGTCTTTCTTCTCGCACAAAACCCCATGGAGAAGGGGAAACTGATTAAGGAAGACTTCAGTGCCAAGCTGGCAAATCCCTATGTTCTTCCCCCATAAATACCCCGCGAATGATGAGAATGACAGGAAGTCTGAGAGTAGGTCAACCAGATGATGTAAATGTACCTGCTTCCAGTGAAACTGCAAGAGATTTTAAATGAAAAGATACAAAACTTAGTTATATAAAAATAGTGAATAGATATGTTCCTGTATTCATTAAAAATATTCCCAGGAACTTGTATTTATCTTAATATAGGAACCAGTCATGAGCTCATTACCTTTACCCTTTGCCTATCTTCACTCTCAAATGATGATAAAGTTGAAAGAATATCTTCAGATATGCTGTGCAAGATGATTCCACTACCGCCCACAAACCCAGTAAATTATTGGACAGAAATATGTCCTCAAAAAAAACCATTATTACATAACAAAAATCATTAAATTAATTATGTCATCATACTCTCCCCAAAAGAAAGGGTGAGAACATAATTTTAAAATCCTCATGACCTGACATGATGCAAACTTTCCTTTTCTCCTATAGGTAAGACATTAAACTCTTTCTTCCTCATCCCTACCCCCATTTTCCTCCTTTTCTTCAATGCCTAAACAAGAGGTATTTCCCCTCTTTTACACAACTAAACTTTCTTCCTAATCTCTTGATTATACCATCTTCCATTTCTTCCAAAAACTTGCTGCCTTGCTCATTCCTTCATTCTGTCTTACCTTTGATTTATTCTTACAATTATTTTCTTCCCTATACTGACATACTCTTACTCCTGAAAAAAAAAGACAACTGAAGGTTTCATTCACTGAAATTATTTTCCAATAACAGCTCTCCTACTTTGCATAGATAAACTCCTAAGAAATCCTGTTGGTATAGGTCCCCCACCTTTTCCATCATCTGCTCCCTCCACTCTTCTATAAAATAAAGTTATTGGTGTTGTCAGTCAAGTAAAGTCCAACTCTTAAAACTTATCAAAAGGTTTTTACTTCTATCTGTGAATTTTTCTCCCCTCCCACTCTAATTTACTATTAAATTTTTAATATGGTTTACCACCATTTCTACTTAGCCACTCTACTACCCTGACGTCTATGGAATTATTTTTTTTTATTCTTTTCACACATTCTTCCTTTGCTTTCCTGGAACATTGTTCTGTTTTTGCTTGCTCTATGCATACTGTAAAGATGTTCTGTTCGAGGCCTTCTTATCTCCTCTCTCTATAACCTCTCATGATGATTTCATCAGTCCTCAGGAGTTTACTTATGGTCTTAAGATTGCTATTCCCAAATATGTGCAAATAAGTTTAATCTCTCTTCTCAACTTCAATCTTTCATTATCAAATACTAACTATACAGTCTTGACATACTAAAATGAAATTCATATTTTTCCTTAGTTATCCTTATTTAAACTGCTGCTTTTGGAGCAGCTCTGTCCCTCAAATACTACAGAGTAATAGCTTTGGAATAATGTTTTACTCTTTTTTGTTCCTTACCATGATTATCATATCAGTTAATAAGCTATTGTATCTAACTTCACAATATCTCTTACCCTTTCCCCCATCTTTTCATTTTCACGTGTGACCCAGTTCAGACCTTCATCGCTTTCTCACATTATAGCAGTAACCTTCTAATTTACCTAGGCTTCTTGTATTTTCACTTTCCACTTCATTCTCACACAGCTACAAGTTGATACTCTTAAATGAAAGGTGACTATGCCATCCTTCACACAAAAATCTTCAGAGGCACCATATTACTAATTTACAAAGAAATATAGCAGAACACATTAATAGAAACAAAATGCAATTATATTATTTGATATTCAAAGCCATCCTTATTATATTTCCAACATAATTTATTAAATTTTCTAAACATTATTATCCTTAAGTCACTTGTCCTTCTGGTAAAATAAACAAACAAATAAAAATAACCTAGTTATTTCCTTTAAAGGATTTTCCATAACTATGCTTCAAACCTTTGGCAAGAAGTTTCATATAGTGGAAATAGATCCCTTCTCATGTTTTCTTCCATGAAATACCTAGCTCCCTTCTAATCATAAGCTAAACACTTCTTTCTCTGCATCTTGTCAGATCTCTACTCCTCCAGTTTTTTAAATGTATTTCTCTCTAGAGATGTCTTGTACCTTTTGATTTTTGTACATATTTTCTATTAAGTAAATTTTAATTGGTTGTCTTCCAAATAGAATATTCATTGTTTTGAATTGCTAAGGAACACATTTCTTGAGGGCCCTCAAAGTCTTCCTGTTCTCTGTGTCAATCTCAATTATTTGACAAAGATTGATTCTTTTATCAAATGATGAGATTCCCTCAAGGGGTAAACCCCAATTCCTTTTGATCAGTTTTAAATAAATAACTTGTTTCATGTATGATAAGTTTATAGCTATTTTTTAATCTAGGAATTTCTAAAAAGTTCACTATTTTGTCAGATTTCCGGGTAATTACCAATATTTATTATGAGGATGATGTGGGACTAGTACACATTACTTTGGTAAAATATTTTAGGAGAGGAGCCAAGATGGTGGAATAGAAAGATTCACATATGTTGGCTCCGAACAAACAGCCCATAAATTTCCTCTAAAAAGAACTCCCAACAAATTCTGGAGCAGTGGAAGAAGCGCAGCAACAGTTTTGAAAGAGTTTTCCGTTCCAGAGAGCCGTAAAAAACTGATCCCAAAGTCCATCGTGCACCTGAAGGGAGAAGAGCCTAGCCTAGCCCTTCCCTGGCCACAAAGCACCAAGAAGAGCAGATCTGACCAGGTTTCAGGGATGGAATCGCTGGAGGCCACGAAGGTCCCTCCACCCACAGGCGCACAGGTCAGGGAGAGAGCCTTCTGGACTGGCTGAGAGGGAAGCAGGGTGTCTCCATAACTCAGACCCCCTTGGGAGGCAGCGGCAGAGGGAGTAGGCGGCCAGAGGCTCTTAGAACAGACAGGACCTCAGGTATATTACAGAAGGCTTCTGCATAAACCCCCTGAGGGAACTGAGCCTGGCAGCAGCCCTGCCCTCACCAGAGGAACAGAATTTAAGCTCACATTGAACAGCATCTCCACCCCCTGCTGAAAACCCTGAGGCTGGGGAGCAGCATTTGAATCCCAGACCCCAAGCACTAGCTGGGCGGATCTCGGGGGAGGTGGAGAGGAATCTCAGAAGTCAAGTAACTGGCTAAGAAAATGCCCAGAAAAGGGAAAAATAAACCGTAGAAGATTACTTTCTTTGTGAGAGATGTTTCCTCTCTTCCTTGGTGATGAGGAAGAACAATGCTTACAATCAGGGAAAGACATAGGAATCAAGGCCTCTGTATCCCAAAATTCTGAAGTAGATATCCAATGCGCTCAGGCCATGGAAGAGCTCAAAAAGGATTTTGAAAATCTAGTTAGACAGGTGGATGAAAACTGGGAAGAGAAATGAGAGAGATGCAAGAAAAGCATGAAAAACGGGTCAGTACCTTAATAAAGGATACCCAAAAAAAATGCTGAAGAAAATAACACCTTGAAAACTAGGCTAACTCAATTGGCAAAAGAGGTTCAAAAAGACAATGAGGAGAAGAAAGCTTTCAAAAGCAGAATTAGCCAAGTAGAAAAAGAGGTTCTAAAGCTCATTGAAGAAAATAGTTCTTTAAAAATTAGAATGGAAGAGATGGAGGCTAAAACAAAAGCAAAAGAATGAAAAAATGGAAAATAAAGTGAAATATCTCATTGGAAAAACAACTGACCTGGAAAATAGATCCAGGAGAGATAATTTAAAAATTATGGGACTACCTGAAAACCCTGATGAAAAAAAGAGCCTAGACATAATCGTTCATGAACTTATCAAGGAAAACTGATCTGATATTCTACAGCAAGAGGGCAAAATAAGTATTCAAAGAATCCACCAATCACCGCCTGAAAGAGATCCAAAAAGAGAAACTCCTAGGAACATTGTGGCCAAATTCCAGAATTCCCAGATCGCGGAGAAAATAATGCAAGCAGCTAGAAAGAAACAATTCCAGTATTGTGGAAATACAATCAGGATAACACAAGATCTAGCAGCTTCTACCTTAAGGGATCAAGGGGCATGGAACAGTATATTCCAGAAGTCAAAGGAACTAGGACTTAAACCAAAAATCACCTACCCAGCAAAAGTGAGTATAAAACTTCAGGGGAAAAACTGGTCTTTCAGTAAAATAGAGGACTTTCTAGCATTCTTGATGAAAAGATCAGAGCTGAAAAGAAAATTTGGCTTTCAAACACAAGAATGAGAAGAAGCACGAAAAAGCAAAAAGCAAAGAGAAGTCACAAGGGACTTACTAAAGTTGAAATGTTTGCATTCCTATATGGAAGGACAATATTTGTAACTGCTGAAATTTTTCAGTATCTGTGTAGTTGGTGTGATTACACACACACATATACATGTACATGCATGCGCACACACACATACACACATGCCTGCACACACAGAGACAGAGCACAGAGTGAATTGTATAGGATGGGACCATATCTTAAAAGAAATCAAGGTAAACGGTGAGAGAGAAATGTAGTGGGAGAAGAGAGGGTGAAATGGAATAGGGTAAATTATCTCTCATAGAAGAAGCAATCAGAAGACTTTTTAGTGGAGGGAAAAAGAGGAGAGCTAAGAAAAAAAGAAACATGAAATTTACTCTCATCACAATCGACTAAAGGAAGGAATAAAATGCACAATCATTTTGGTATGAAAACCTACCTTACAATATAGGAAAGTGGGGGAGAAGGAGGTAAGCAGGATGAGGGGGATGATTGAAGGGACGGCAATGAGAGGAGGGAGCAATTTGAAGTCAACACTCGAGGCTGGACAGGATGAAAAGAGAGAATAGAAACAATAGGCAGCCGAATAGAATGGAGCGAAATATAGTGTTAGTCTTACACAACACGACTATTATAGAAGTCATTTGCAAAACTACACAGATATGCCATATATTGAATTTCCTGCCTTCCCAAAGGGAATGGGTGGGGAGGGAGGGATGGGGAAATGTTGGGGCTCAAACTTTTAGGAACAACTCTCGAATATTGCTCCTGCTACTAGGAAATAAGAAATACAGGTAATAGGGAATAGAAAGTTATCTGGCCCTACAAGACAAAAGAGAAGATGGGGACAAGAGAAGGGAGGGATGATAGATGAGAGGTCAGATTGGTAATAGGGGAAATTAGAATGCTGGGTGTATTTGGGTGGGTTGAGGGGACAAATAGGGAGAAAATTTGGAACCCAAAATTTTGTGAAAATGAATGCAAAAAGTTAAATAAATATATTTATATTAAAAAAATATTTTAGAAAATATTAATGTGGCTTTAAGTTTAACAGTTTTATCCTGTACTGAGTCAATTGTAGAAAAAGCTTCTAGTCGTATTCATGTAAGGTAAGCACTCCACTTGAGTGGAAAGAGCATAGGGCAAAGAAACAGGAGGTTTTGATTTTAGTTCTTGCTTTGTCAAGAACTAGCTGTATATCCTGTTGGCAAATCAACTTCCTTGGGCCTAAGGTTCCCCACTTATAGAACCATAGTAAGAATGGTAATATTTATCTTTTTTTTCTGTTAAGAGTTGTTTTGATTGATGTATCAATGTAAACTATAGAAAACATACTTGAATTTGACCCTAAAGACAAAATGACTCTCCAGACATTAGGACTTGGGTCAGTTTTTGGTTGAGGTTTCCCACAGAGATCTCTGAATCATTTCCCTGAGAACTGCAACATCAAGCTCATTTTACTTTCTATACAAGGTCCTCAATATTCCCAGTGGAATCATTCAGGTTTAAAAGATCATTAACCTTAAATATCAATGCATATTTTTTATTTATAAAACTAAAATGCAAAACATATTTGTGCTCAAATGTAAGGAAACTCTCACTCAATTTCTATGGGGACATACAAAAGTCATTTAGAATTATACTTCTTCTTTACGTGGCTTAGTGTTCCCCAATGACTCAATCATCTTCCTTCATGCTCATTACATTCCTAGTGTTAAAGTCAAGTCTTATGTATTCATGTTATTATACTGTATCTTAGAGTTATTTATTTTTCTTCTTTTTTTCTTGTTATTTTTTCCAATCATATAGATTTTTTCTTCCTTCAGTCTTTTTTTTTATTCTGTAAACGGTCAAGAATTTCTGCCATGTATGTATTCCCATTTATTGGGTAATCTTGACGATGCAGTCCCTGCAAGTGATTCTGTCTATACTGGTACCTATTAGAGCTGTCCCATGGTGGTTTTAAAGATATTGTTTCAGGTCTGTTGTATAGGTCTTCCTGTCGTTCTGAATGTGGTTTAATAGCCCTTAAAACTCGTACCTTTCTGTCTGTTTTTCTACAACCCATGCATTTCTTCTTTTATGGAAGCAGGTTACCCCTTGTGTATCTTTCCAAGAGATACCTAAGATATTACGGGGATAGCTATCCAGGTGGGTCATGGTATGCTCATATTTTGTTGTTTTTAACTCAAAGGCAAGTTATTATTTAACCTATATAATTCAATTATAGCTTCGTAATAGAATAATTTAAGAGAACTCATTAGTCATGTAATATAAGTCCCTCTTTACTGCTAAGGAAATTGAGGCCCAGTAATGTTAGATGGCTTTCCAAAGGTCAAAAAGGAAGCAAATATCACCTACATGATTTAACCTTAAGAGCTAACAACTGACAGAGTGTTCCTTCTACTGTATCATAATGCGTGTGCTGTTTGTATAAATACATCCACTTTGCAAAGCAAACTCTATATCCGTCTAGTGTTTGATGTTATACTCATTGGCCCTAGTTTTCACCAACTTTTTGTAGTGTTTGATTATATTTAAGTTTTTGCTAAAATTCTTTGGAGGATCACATTACACCTAAGATTGTAGAAATCTTTATTACCCAAGGGATTGGCAAACGTCCTTCTCTATACTATTAGATAATTCCCTGAGTATTTCTAAATTTAGCAACTCAATATCACCCCAAGTTTATTAGTCAAAGAAGGCACTTGAACCCATAGCTTAGTCGTTATAAGTTTTTCTTCTCATAATAACATGGTACCTCCCACAACATTCTAGACGAAAATATAACTACATATTCCTACTTTCTGCAGTTAATATATACTTAAAACTTGGAACAATGACATGTTCAAGTCAACAGAGAAATTATTTCACTTGCTCAGAAAGGAAATACATTCTCCCACAAGTCCATCCATTCATAATAAATTCTCAACAACATCCTTGATCAGTAACAGTAATGGGTTGCATCTTTCTTCTCCACGGTATCAATAGATACATATCTCATGAAAAATATTCCCTAAAGATAAAATGCCAGTTGTTTTCCTAAGGACCTCATAGTATCTTTAGAGTAGCCTAGGGTCCATGATAAGATCTGTGTTAACAAGTTAACAAATAATGGCAAACCCTGAGGATAGCTGGGTTGGGAGACCACCAGTGCCCTAGTCAACAGAACTTTTACCCATGGCATAGGGAGGGGAATTTTGTATTTCAGATGGGGAAAATTGAGGGAACATCTGCTGACAAGGAACACCAAAACAGCTATGGTTCAAACAGTGCTAGGGAGGTTGAGAAGGAAAGAGCTCACCACCAGGGAGTGCACAATCAGTGGGGCAAAATACCCTTTGCTTTGGGACTGGAGGCTTTAAATTTAGTTTATTTTTCAGGCTCAAGGAAAGAACTGAAGATTAGGGTCAAGAGGCACTATCCTCCATATCCCAGGGAAAGAAGTGATTACAAAAATTAAGCTATTACAATAAAACAATGCAAAGGCAAAGGAGAAAGAATCCAACAATAGAAAATTATTATGAGAATAGAGAAGAATTGGGTTCATCTTCAGTGGAGGATATTGAAGCAATGAAACCCTTTTTGTCCCCAAGGAGCAATATTAAATTGTCACTTGTCCAAAAAGAATTCATGTAAGAATTTAAAAAAATATTTTTAAAAGTCAAATAAAGGAGTTGCAGGGGAAAAAAAACAAACAAATGAAAAGAATAATCTAAGAAAAACAAAACGATGACGAAAATAGAGTCAAGTAATTTAAAAAGGAGATGGAGAATCTTATTTGAGTAAATGACATCTTGAAAGCTAGAATTGAGGAAGATGGCAGAGTAAAAGCAGGGACTTGCTTGAGTTCTTCCCCAAACTCCCCACTCCCTGTACAAAATGACTCTAAACAAATTATGGACCTGCAGAACCCAAAGAATGACAGTGTGAATCAAATCTCCAGCCAAAGAGAACCTAAAGGTCAATGGGAAGTGTTTATCATGTCAGACTGGGAGAAGAGCCCAGTCCAGTTTGGGCCATGCCAGCATAGACAGGGCCTGAGCAGGTATCATTGGACTGAATCATTTGAAGCTGTGGTGGTTTCCAGATTTCTTGACAACAAAACAGTGAGGATAAGAAGATCAGTGGAAAAAAATACAGCAGGATGTACAGAAGAAAGTAGCACAGTGCAGCCCCTGACCCAGGATGGCAGAGGGAGCAGAGAAATCCATAGCAGTCACAGCTGCTGTGGCAAATAATGTAATGGAGCAGACAGAAGCTAGTGACTTTATGAATTATATATCTGTCTTTCAATAGATTGACAGAATACTACTAAACAAATCTTTATCAGTAGACATACATACATATACACAGACAGGCAGACAGACAGACAGACAGATAGATAGAGGACACAGAATGAGTGGAACCTTAAGTGATCATATCTAATAAACTAAAATTAAGGGGTAAGAGAAAGGGCAGAAGGAGAAAGGGAGAAATGGAATGGGATAAACTATCTCTCACATAAAACAGGCAAGAAAAATCTTTTTCAATGGAGTACGAGAAAGGAGATGAGAGAAAAAGAGTTAACCTTACTCTCACAAGATTTGGCTTTAGGAGACAATAACATGCACATTCACTTGGGTATGAAAATCTCTCTTACCCTACAGAAAAGTCAAGCCCAAAGGGATAAAGAGGGAGTGGAGGGGATGACAGAAAGGTGGGCAAATGGGAGGAGCAGGTAAATAGGAGTAAAATTTTGAGGAAGTCCAGGGTCAAAAGAGAGAGTAGAGGAACTGGGGCCAGGATAGGATGGAGGGAAATATAGTTATTCTTTCACAACATGTGTCTTATGGAAGTGTATTGCATGACAACATATGTGTGACCCATATTGAATTGATTTCCTTCTCATTGCAAGTGGATGGGGAAGGAGGAAGGGAGAGAAGTTGAAAGGCAAACATTTTTTTTAAATGCATATTAAAATTGTTTTTATATGCAACTGAAAACTGACATCCAGGCAATTGAATAATAAAATCTATCTTGTTCTACAACAAAAGAGAGGGGAAAGGGAGAAGAGAAGGGGAGGAGTGTGATAGAAGGGAAGTCAGATTGGATGCAGGGGTGGTCAGAATGCACAGTCTTGTGGTAGGGGTAGGGGACAAATGGGGAGAAAATTTGGAAGGCATAATCTTTTGGAATGAACGTTGAAAACTAAAAATTAATTAATTAAAATAAGACTCGACTACAGGAGAGAAGAGAAGGAAATAGGATTGACAAGATCCGGAAAAAAAAGAATGTATTAGTGTAGTTTTCAATAATATCAATGGTAGCAACTACTGAGATGAGGATTCATTACTTGACAAAAACTACTGAGGAAATTGGAAAAGAACTCTCAAAAATTAGACTGAGGAAAACATCTCGCACCATGCACTACAATAAATTCCAAAAGGATTTATGACTTAGATATCAAAGTTCATATCATAAATAAATTTGAGGAGCAGAGAAAGTTAAACTTTTCACAACTCTGAAGGAAGGAAAAGTTTTTGGATGGGGAAAATGACAGAGGATCACGGAAGATAAGATAGTTCATTTGAATTAAATTTGAGAAGGATTTGAACAAACAAGATCAATGCATTTAGAATTAGGAGGAAAATCTAACTGGATAAAATCTTAGTAGCAAAATCTGTACCTATCAGTTTTCTATCTGGAGATGGATAATAGGATTTATCATATGTCATTTGGAATTGTGGGTGATCATTGTGTTGATCAGTGTTAAAAACTCTTTCTGAGTTTAAAATGAAAAAAGAAAGTTAGAATTGGGCAAGACAAGGTCAGCAAAGGGATGAGATCAATAAAAAAATTAAACAAAATACAAAGAATAAAAAAGAAGCAAAACTAAAGCATCTTATAAGTAAAACAATTGATGTGGAGAAGGAATCAAGAAGAGAAATGGTAAGAATACTCTGACTATCTGAAAGTTACGATAGAAAAAATTGCTAGAAAAATAAAGGAAATAATTAAAGAAAATTATCCTGCAGCAATAGAAAAAGTGGGGGAAAGAAGAATAGAAAAAAATGATGAATGGTTAGGAACTATAATTTTATCAACTAACCATCTCTCTGACTTTTTCCTTATAATACATATCATACAGTCCTTGTCTAGCTCTTAGGTAGTCTTCATTTTCTACAAAAACGCATGTAAACCACGACCTTTGGGTATTTCTTTTCTCTTATTGAACCGTGCTGTTTTTATAAATGAGTTATGTGCCTTTACTAATGTCTTACAATCTACTGAATAAAGCATTTGTTTAATGAATATTGACTTCTATTTGAATGTTTATTTCTTCTTTGCATGGTATTAGTTTTTTTCAGGAATAATTTTATTCATTCTATTAAAATAAATAAAATGGCTGATGAGTGCAGACCAGAGCAGTGAAAACAACACAGATCATCATGACGAGCACAGACCAGTACAGTGAGCGCAGATGAGTGATGAGCATAGACCAGCATGGAGCAGCAGGGACGGGACCCAGAACAGGATTCCAGGTGCCACTGGCAGGAGTTCTCAGATTCTTCAAGCCAAAAGCACCATAGACAGCTTCAATGGTCAGTGGGACATCTCTGGCTGCCATTTTCTGGGCCCTCCACCTAGAGCCCCTGGAGGAATTGAAGGGCTCATCTTAACCCTGAGTGACAGCCCTGGGAGACCTCCTCATAAAACCCCTGGGAGAATTGAGTTGCTGATCTGATTCTCAGCCCTGAGCTCCACCTAGGCATGAGGAGGAGCACTGGTGGTGGCGCTAGAGGAGGTTGTGGAGAGGGAATCCTACTACTCGCAGATTCAGGGCTGAGAAGTTTTTGCTTGCTCCCAGACCAGTGGGCAGGTCAGGAGAGGAGGAAACACCACTACATTTAATGTGCCACCTTAGAGGAACTGAGACCTTACAGGTCCTCAGAATATATCCTCCTCTCAACAAAGGTCT
Source organism: Potorous gilbertii (assembly GCA_028658325.1). NCBI lineage: Eukaryota > Metazoa > Chordata > Mammalia > Diprotodontia > Potoroidae > Potorous > Potorous gilbertii. The sequence goes on from JAQQSK010013623.1 coordinate 11,376, forward strand.
CAAAAGTCAAGTAACTGGCTGGGAAAATGCCCCAAAAAAGGAGAAAAAA
>JAQQSK010013624.1:0-11424 GCA_028658325.1 Potorous gilbertii
AGGGAGGGAAGAAGTAGTAAGGGAAAAGAGTAAAAGGGAGGGGGGCTGAAAGAAGGAAGAGAAGGAAAACTGAGGGAGGTGGTGGTCAAAAATTAAAACACGATTGTGGAGGAGAAGGGAGAAGGGAGAACTAAAAGCATAAATGGGGGAAAGAGGATGGAGGGAAAGACACAGATAGTAATCATAACTGTAAATGTGAATGGGATGAACTCTCCCATAAGATGGACAGCAGAATGGATTAAAAACTATAATCCAACAATATGTTGTTTACATGAAACACATTTGAAATAGGGGGATACACAAAAGGTAATGGTAAAAGATTGGAGCAGAATATATTGTACTTCAACTGATGTTAAAAAAACAAAGTAAAAAGCAGAAATAGATCTAACCAAGAGTGTTAAGGAAGGAAATTATATCCTGATAAAAGGCACCATGGACAATGAAGCAATGTCATGACTAAACGTATATGCACCAAGTGGTATAGCACTCAAATTCTTAGAGAAGTTAAGTGTATTACAGGAAGAAATAAAGGAAAAAACTATATTAGTGGGGGACCTCAACCTCCCCCTCTGTGAACTTGATAAATCTGACCTCAAAATAAAAAAGAAAGAAGTTAAGGAGGTGAATAAAATTCTGGATAAGGTAGATATAATAGATCACTGGAGAAAACTGAATGGAGATAAGAAGGTATATACCATTTTCTCAGGAGTACATGACACATGGACAAAAACTGACCATGTTCTAGGCTATAAATACCTCACAATCCAGTGCAGAAAGGCAGGGATAGTCAATGCATCCTTCTCAGATCATAATGCAATAAAATTATATGTGATAATAGGCCATGGAAAGATAAACCAAAATTTCCTGAAAGCTAAATCCTAAAGAATGAGTTGGTTAAACAACGAATCATAGAAACAATCAAGAACTTAATTACAATAATGAGACAACCTACCAAAACATATGGGATACTGCAAAAGCAGTTCTTAGGGAAAGTTTTATATTATTGAATGCCTACATGAATAAAATAGAGAAAGAGGAGATCAATGAATTGGGCATGCAGCTGAAAAAGCTTAAAAAAGAACAAATTGAAAATCCCCAGGTAAATACCAAATTAGAAATATTGAAAACCAAAGGAGAGATTAATAAAACTGAAATTAAGAAAACTATTGAACTAATAAATAAAACTAAGAGTTGGCTTTAGGAAAAAAACCAATAAAATGGATGAACCTTTGGTCAATTTGATTAAAAAAAAGAAAGAAGAAAACCAAATTACCAATATCAAAAATGAAAAGGGTGAACTCACCTCCAGGGAAGAGGAAATTAAAACAATAATTAGAAATTACTTTGCCCAACTGTATGCCCATAAATTCAACAATTTAAATGAGATGGATGATTATTTTAACAAATATAAATTGCCCAGATTATGTAAGTTGAATACTTAAATAAGCCCATCTCAGAAAAAGAAATTGAACAAGCCATCAATGAACTCCCTAGTTAAAAATATCCAGGGACAGATGGATTTACAAATGAATTCTATCAAACATTTAAAGAATAGTTAATTTTAATATTATATAGACTATTTGGGAAAATTGCCAAAGATGGAGTCCTACCAAATTCTTTTCATGATACAAAAATGGTTCTAATACCTAAAGAAGGAAGAGCCAAAATAGAGAAAGAAAATTATTTGCCAATTTCCCTAATGAATATAAATGGAAAAATTTTAAGTAAGATATTAACAAAAAAGATACAGCAACTTATCACGAGAATAATACATTATGATCAAGTAAGATTTATACCAGGAATGCAGGGTTGGTTCAGTACTAGGAAAACTATTATTACTATTGGTCATATCCACAAAAAAAGTTACAGAAACTATATGATTTTTTCAGTAGATGCAGAAAAATACAACAAACATTTTTATTGAAAACACTGGAGAAAATAGGAATAAATGGAGCCTTCCATAAAATAATAAGCAGTGTCTGCCTAAAACCACTGGCAAGCATTGTATGTAATGCGGATAAGATACTTGCATTTCCAATAAGATCAGGGGTGAAACAAGCATGTCCATTATCACCACTGTTATTCAATATGGTACTTGAAATGTTAGCTTTAGCAATAAGAGAAGAAAAAGTAATTGAAGGAATTAGAATAGGTGAAGAAGAAACAAAGTTATCGCTCTTTGCAGATGATAGGATGATATGCTTAGAGAATCCCAGAGAATCAAGTAAAAACTGCTTGAAATAATAAATGTTTGGCAAAGAATAAACACAGATAAATCATCTGCATTTCTATATGTTACTAACAAAGACAATAACAAGAGATAGAAAGAGAAATCCCATTTAAAGCTATGGTAGACAATATAAAGAACCTGCCAAAACAAACTCAGGGTCTGTATGAGCACAATTACAAAACACTTTTCACACAAATAAAGACAGATCTAAGGAAGTGGAAAAACATCAGTTACTCGTTGGTAGGCCGAGCTAATGTAACAAAAATGACAACTCTACCTAAATTAATTTACTTATTCACTACCATACCAATCAAACTACCAGGTAATTATTTTCCAGAGCTAGAAAAAATAATATAAAAATTCATTTGGAAAAATAAAATGTCCAGAATATCAAAGGAATTAACGAAAAGAAATGCTAAGAAAGGTGGTCTAGCCCTACCAGATCTCAAATTGTATTATAAAACAGCAATCATCAAAACCACTTGGTACTGGCTAAGAAACAGAGGAGTAGCTCAGTGGAATATATTAGGAATTTAAGACATAATCATATGAAAAAATACTCGAAATCACTATTGATTAGAGAGATGCAAATCAAAACAACTCTGAGGTACCACATTACACCTATCAGATTGGCAAACATGACAAAACAGGAAGATGGTAAATGTTGGAGAAGATGTGAGAGAGTTGGAACACTAATTCATCGTTGGTGCATCTGTGAGCTGATGCAACCATTCTAGAGAGTAATTTGGAACTATGTTCTAAGGGCTATAAAAATGTGCATACCCTTTTACCCAGCAATATTGCTTCTGGGACTCTATCCCAAAGAGATCACAGAAATGGGAAAGAGTTCCACATGTACAAAAATATTTATAGGACCTCTCTTTGTGGTGGCCAAAAACTGGAAGTCAAGGGGATGCCCATCAATTGGGGAATGACTGAACAAGTTGTAGTATATGAATGTAATGGAATACTACTGTGCTGTGAGAAATTATGAACAGGAAGACTTCAGAGAAGCCTGGAAAGACTTATATGAACTGATGCTGAATCAAAAGAACAGAACCAGGAGAACTTTGTACATAGCATCAACCACAGAGTGTGAAGAATTTTTCTGGTAGATTTAGTACTTCGTTGAAATGCATAGACTTAAAAAATTTCCAATTGACTCAAGGTAAAATGCTTTTCACATCCAGAGAAAGAAATATGGAATTGGATCACATACAGAAACAGACCATTTTCTTTGTTTTATGGTTTCTTCCATTCATTTAGATTCTTCTATGCAACATGTATTTAATGGGAAAGTATGTGTAGAACCTATATAAGAATGTACGCTGTCTCAGGGAGGGAGTGGGAAGGAAGAGGGGAATGAGAGGGATGGAGGGGAAAAAACCTAAGCTATGTTGAAGTAATTGTAGAGCATTGAATACAAATAAAATAATTTAATTTAAAAAGATTTACTATGTTACAGAAATGTTTATTTTATTTAATGGATTAAAAATAAAGAAAAATTTTAAAAAACTTTCTAGTAAGTAAACATGTTGACAGTTTTCTGTCCTAATATTTTTGATGCAAACATTCACTCTGGGGAAAATGCTAAATTGTAAATACTTTTACCTTACAGCATCCTGTTTTATTCAATTTTTTCCATTCTTGATAGAAAGGAGAATATTTGACAGCTCTCTCTGCTCTCAAAATTGTCCCAACTGGTTCACTGTTGCCTAAAATTCCACAATTAGTGATTCACTCTTTAGATTTATTTGTTACCTTTGCAAAAATACGAGTTAGTAATTATATTCACAGTGAAGTGGAAAAAGCAAATTATTGTTTAGTTTTGACTTTATGTCAAAATAAAACAGCATTTATGTTTTCAAGATCCTTCTCAGAGACCACAAAATGTCCTTTTCCAGGCGAGAGTCTTTTCCTTTTCAGAGGTCTAATGATGGGAATCAGTATACATTGACTCATCTTCATTTGGATCAATCCTTCCTGGTGACATGATCTAAAAAGATAAAAGAAAATGGTTACTGGTCACTGGTTTTTGCTTTTACTTTTAATTCTGAGGTGATTTTAAAATGATTTTTATTGATCTGAAATGCCATTTTTAGAGATACCAGTATTTAGAGCTGTAAGGACCTCAGAGATCATATTGTCTTATCCCTTCATTTTATAGATGAGGACACAGACTCCGAGATAGAAAGGGCTGACCAAAATCACATAGGCAGTAAATGTCAGAACCATGATTGAACTTACAGCCCCTAGCACCACTATATCACATTGCTTACCTAAATGGGAATGAAAGAAATTGTTGGTTTCAGGTTACAAGATTAAATAAGACTCCAAACTGAGAAATAGTTAGACATTTTCCAATGTGAATTTCAGAATTTCATGAATTTTTAGTTTTGGGAACTATGCAAGGAGGTGTGATTACGTATTTCTCTTTTTACCTCTCTGTTTCTACTTCTTTCTTCCTACCCCAAATGTACAGAAATATTCATATATTTGGTGTGGGGACTTGGTTTTGGACTTCTGGTTGAAGTAGTATGGGGAGATCTTTATATAATAATTCCCACTACTGGTATAGATCTTAAGATCATGACAGAGGCCATCTACTTCAACCCCTTTGTTTTATGTAGATGAAGAAGCAGAGACTCATAGAGGTTGTCACTTGCCTAGAGTCATTTTGTTATTGTTCAGCTGTGTTCAACTCTTTGCGACCCTACTTAGACTTTTCTTGACAAAGATATTGGAGTGGTTTGCTCTTTTCTTCATCAGCTCATTTTACAGAGGAGAAACTCAGGCAAATAAGATTAAGTGACTTGCCCAGGGCTGCACAGTTAGTAAGTGTTTGACATTTGATCTGAAGTCTTCCTGCCTACAGACAGGCAAGATTCTCTCTATCTACTATGCCGTCTAACTGCTTTACAATTAGCAAATATTTCAGGGAGCTTTCCAATCCATGATTAAGTGATTCCAGATTCAGGACTTTATCTGCTACACAAGAGATGTCCAACACTCAGAGGAATGACTACGTGCATTCCCGAGTGTGGCTCAAACCAGATTAAGTTGCTATTGCTATCTCATTTAATTCCTTGATATATTAATGAAAATGTATAAATAAATGTGATTTTCTAAGTTCTTCAGGGATCCTTATATACAATTTAACCCCGTTTCTGTTTCAGTTTGACATTCTATGATATACTGCCTCAACTGTATGTAGCTTTTTATCTTAGTAAGGTGCCTTGGTTACCAAAAGGTTAAACCAAACAACAAATCATGTCATGGAGTCTGGAGTAGGAATGGTGTGCATGAGCAGTAGCAAGTTAACCTATCTGGCTGAAATGTAGACTGTGTAAAGAGGAACAAAGTATAAGAGGACTGAGAAAGTAGTGGGAAGCCTGCCCTAGTCATAGATAGGAATATCTCAGGATAAAATTTGAATTTAGGTATTCCTGACTCTATCCACTTTGCCCCAGATCTTCTCAACATGTCTTAATTTTTTAAATATATTTGTCCCATTCCAGGTATATATTATTCACCAGACAAGATAACAGAGAGAGTGAGGGAGAAGGGATTACATATAAGCAAAAGAGAGATATGAATTATAATGATGGTTGCTTTAGAGTCTGTGGTGATCACAAAGCAAGTACTCTAGGAATTATTTTGCATGTTTGGAAATATTTACTGTTGACAATGAATCATTTATTATTCGGTAATCTTTGGATGTGGTTAAAAAGAAAAAAGGGGGGATTGTGTGTTATTCACATTTATAGAATTTTAAAGGAAAATTAACACAGTTGTTTTGACCTACAGTTTATGAAAACCTGTCAATTAAACTTGAAAGTGCTTAACAAGCACTGGGACTAAATGAGTAACAGATAGCAAAGTTTCAGTTTTTACTGTTACATATAAGTAACAGGATTTCATAACTCTGTAGTTCAATTGAAGAGGAAAAAATGGAATATTTACCATAGAAAATAACAAAAACTCAATATGGGTGGGGTGAGGGTGGGGGAAGCAAATGGTATATTCTATCTTTCTATGGCTCAAGATGTATATATTATTTTAATAATTGTCAACTAGCTTTTGATTCCAAACAGTTTCTTTCTTGGTAATGACTGAAAAGACACAAGGAGAGAAGATGATTTTAAAAAGAGTATTTAATGTAAAACAGCTTTGTGAGAAATAAGACTACAGATCAGAATCAAAGTGTGATGGGTTCAATAAATCATTTCATTAAAAGCATGTTCTTTTTTTTATAAAAAGAAGGTAGGACATAGTGGAAAAGGGTTTTTGGAAATGACAACTTCTATTTTGTTAATTACATTTTGAAAGTGACTTTCTTGAAAACAAGACAGAGTCAGTGGGCAGCTTCTTCTTCAGTAAAATAAGGAAGCTGAACTGGATAGTCTACAAGGTCTGGTCTAGCACCATATCTATGTTCCTATGTATATTGGAGAAAGGAGGTATTTTTGAGATCTCTTGCAGATTATCAATTTGTTTTCAAATTTCTAGGTAAATTTTCAGTTTAAGTGCCTAGAAAACTTGATTTCCCTCTAAATGGAACTAGTTTTCAATGGAAAACAATTGAAAAAGAAATATGCAATGATGGCATACTAATTTTAGGTAGTCACTTCTCTTCCTGTAATATTCCATAATTAGATGACATTCTACACTGAAGTAAAATTATGTACAAGCTTTTAATGAAAAACAGAGTTTCCTTTTGCTATTTCTTTCTTGTGGATGAAAATACCCATTCATGAGGAGAGTGAGGTTTTTATTTAACAGTGTAAAAAGACTAAAGCACAATGTGATAGCATGACATCATAGTTCTTTGAGGGACTGAAAATTAGGCTTCAACCAAATTGTGCCATATACTTGCCAGATCTAGCTTTAGCAAAATTGTAATTTGGGCTAAGATTGTTGCCGGTGGATTTCTATGCCACTTTCAGTACTTTTCCTCTTATTTACTTCCCTTTTCCTCCCTCTCTGCTCCATTGCCCAGTGTTCTTATTTTGTTTCCCAGATTCTCACAGATGCCTAATGTAGCAGCTCAAGTTGTTTTTTTGGCAATGCCTTTTGATCTGGACACTTTATATTGTCTTCCCTTCATCGAGCTACCTGGTGCCCCATTCCTTCAGCACCGTGGCTTATCCCTACTGGCTGAACATATCTATGGCAAAGTGTTAGCAGGTGTCAATTACTAATGTTATACTTTTCCCCAAAAACACATTTGCAAGCTAACAGGGCATTCAGTGCCTCAGTAAAATCTATCAACACATATTTATTGAGTGCCCACTAGGCACATACAAAGGTGGGGGCCCACCATTAACCTAATTCATCACAGAAAGAGTAGTTGTCTAAAATGGATCAATCAAAAGTTTAAATTGGGTGAGAACAAGTCCTTAAGCAATTTGTAAAGAATGAAGTGCACTGATACTTGAATAAAGACAGATGATTCCATATAAGAAATAGCTTATGACTGTATAAAAGAATCAGATGATTGTTTAAATCTAGGTATAAAAACAACAACAACAAGCTAGTTCAGAATAACACCAATTGGTAACAGACTAGTCAAGTGATGGAGGGTCCTAACCTATGGAGTGTCTTGAGAAGGCAGGAATTTGAACTTTTCCCAGAAAGCAATAGGAAGAGAAGAGGAGGACTGGTTCCTCCATGAAGTATATTGGAAAAACTAGTCTAGTAGCAGACAATACTTTAAGAGACACACCAAGGACAAACCCGGACAGACACAGAATAATGCAGAATGGAACAGAGGGATAGTCACTTGAGGGAGGAAAGAGCTTTAGGGAGTGTGACCCCTTATGAGACAGAGAATAAACTCCAAGGACTCTAGAAAGGTACTAACTATTGGAGCCCAGAAGAATGTTACACCTAAGGAGAAACTCATGAGGACTCCACAAAGGAATTCAAGAAAGGACTTCTGGAAACCAGAAAGTGGTTTACCTTTTGGTTACATATATTCTATATATGTATATCTCACCACCTCCGTGGGTTCAATTTGTGCCCTTTCTTCCTGTTTACTTTATGCAACAAAGGAAGAAAACACCCCCATTTTGGGAGGATTGTTTTCATATTAAATGTTCTTACTATGAATCTTTAGTATTATAACATTTGTAAAAGCTAACTGAGGGTACCGGCTGATGGGCTCATGAATTAGAGTAATAGAAACTGGTCTCTCAAGGTTTATGTCCCTAGAATTCTAAAAGGAGAAGTAGTCAGACTCTCTCTGGGAAACCCAAACTGTGAATCTTCCCATTTGAGTGAGTGACTCTAGAGCAGGTCCTACACACAGGTCGACATTTCAGGAACTTTGGAAAAGTAGAGGATGAGATATGTGTGTATTTGTCCTTCATTGGTGAAGAAGACCATGCTACAGAGAAATGATGACATGACTTGCATTTGACTTTGTTTTGAGTGAGTGAGGGCTGTGCAGGTCACCAGTCTCACTTCTCCTCCAGAGCCATCTGAATCCAGTGACCAGATATTCATCAGGGTGACTGGAGATGACCCAGGATGAGGCAATTGGGGTTAAGTAACTTGCTCAAGGTCACACAACTAGTGAGTGTCAAGTGTCTGAGGTGAGATTTGAACTCAGGGCCTTCTGACTCCTGCACTGGTGCTCTGTCCACTGCACCACCTAGCTACCCATAGAGGATAAGATATTCTTGGATACAAGGTCATGAGTTTTTTTTTTAGTTTGAAAGCTTTATTTACTAATCAACCACCCCAGTCTTTTGCTCCTTCAGTTTCTATGGTAAATTCAGAGTCAACTTGGTTGAAGTATAGGTAAGGGTTATTTCCCAATTTTTGAAGATGATGATAGTGCTGGTCGTGTTTTTGGGCAGCTTTATCTCTTTGCTTAGTTGGTTCTCCTTGGTCGAGAGAGTTCCCAGGCACAAGGTATTTGTATCCTGGTAATGTGTAACCTGTAAGCCAGAGAGTTACATTTATTAGCAGCAATTCAGATTCGCTCAGTTAGAGGTAGGTGGTAAGTAAATGTAAGTCTTGGCTTACCTTGTCTGGGCCTGTTGATGTTTGGCCTCTATATGAAGGCACACTCTATTTCTTGATCCAGCCACCAGTCGTCGATTCCAAATCCAAAGTCTTCAGTGTGTACTTGCACGCTGGTTCCTTGGATAGGATCGATGTTATTTGGCTGGTTGGAGTCAGTGGAGCTGTTGTTAGAGGTATTTCTACTCTCTATAGTGGTATCCACATCTGTTTGTTGCTCTTTTGGTGATCTACTGCCCAAGAATCTAAGCTACTACCAGCATGTAGTAGTTCCCATGTGTTTTCTGCCTCTTCTGCTGTGTATGGTGTGGCAGGTCTCTCTTTTATAGTAGGTTGCTTCTCCCAGTTCTCCTCCAAGTTTGGTACTTCATTCCAGCGTTCTACATATGAAGCCATGCTTGGATGAAACCCTTGTGACTCTAGAATGCTAAAGATGTTTAGTATTTGGTATAGTTCTAACTCTCCACATGGGCAATTTGAGACTTAGAAAGAGAAAGTGATACATAAAAGTTCACCATTAAAATATTAAAATTATTAAAATATCCTAGCTTTGAATAATGGTATATATATTATATATATATATATATATAATATATATATATTATATATATATATGTATGTATATATGTATATAGCATATATATAGTATAATAGTATGGAAAAAATAAAGACCCGTCATCTTTGTGGTGATTATTGTTTTTCAACTTCTCCTCTCTTGCTTCCTTGGTCATATTTCAGTTTTCTAATTCCTAAAACACTGAGAAGTATTTTATCTCTTTTTTATTTTACTATTTCCACCCCCCAAATTTGATTTAAGACTTTTAGTTTACAATTCTATTCCTTTGCATTTTCTTCTCAAGTATTTTTGTCCTCTTCATTATATTAATCTTTAAGAGAACTCTAAGCCTTCGGTCTATTTGCATCTATATAGGATTTGATTCTGCGTTCATTTCTACATATACTTCACCAACTCAAGTTAGGTAACCAGATTACAATTCCTAATTTTCCTTAAATGTCCACTGAATTTCCATTTTTTTTTTATTGTGAAGAACCACATTATTCTTCCTTTCTTGAGTCCATATAGACTGCACAGGAAACAAAATGCAATATAATTCAACCATCCTGCCTCTCTGCAATACTGATACATAAGATTTGAGATCTGATGTCAAATTAGTTTGTAGTGACCACTTCCACAGTAAGACTGAGGAAACAGATTCCTAAGATACAACAAAAATAAAATAAAATAAAACAAGCTATGTGGAAAGGCCCTGTGGATATCCTTAAAAGTCTGAATGAGATGAAGCTATTTGGAAAAAAAAAAGATGTTTACTTTGATAGCATTGTCTCTCAATCCCCAATTAGTTTTTATTAAGTTTCTACTATAAGTAAAATACTAATACTAAGTGCTGAGGATACAAAGAAAGGTGTAAAAAGGAGAATAGTCCCTATTCTCAGAGTTCATAGTCTAATGAAATTCAATACAATTAAGTATTCCCTTAGATTAAGTACAGATGCTTGCTTCGACCTTCAAAGTTCTTCCTCTTTTTTAAATCCTATTTCATTACTCTAAATCTTATCTCACTTGGTCCCATACCATATACTTCAGCAAGGTAAACTCAATTTTCATCCCAGACATATGATCATCAACCAGCCCTTCTACTCAGGGTGCATTTTCCTACATTTATTTGTTTTCCTTCAGTCCACCTGGGGATCTCCAGCATGACTGACAAATTTACAAATTTATCTATTCAAGAAAGTCATTTCTAATGGACCAAAAATTCTTTCCCCTTCTACATACCTCATTCAAATACACTGGAACTACCCCTTCAAAAAAATGCACATTGCAATGAAATGTCCCTAATATTTGTATGTAATCTATGTTCTGTCCCTGTTGTTCAGTCATTTGCATCATGTTCAATCCTTTGTGACTGTTTGAGGTTTTCGTGGCATAGATACTAGAGTGGTGTGCCAATTTTCTCATTTTTCAGATGAGAAGTTAAGTGACTTACCCAAGCTCATACCGTTGGTAAGCGTTTGAGGCCAGATTTGAACTTATGACTAAGAGTCTTCCTAATTCCAAGTCCAGTCCTCTATCCACTGTACCACTTAGCTGTCCCTAATCTATGTTTAATGGAAATTAATTTGATTAATTTATTGTAGACTGT
>JAQQSK010013625.1:0-11423 GCA_028658325.1 Potorous gilbertii
GGTGAAGCTTTTAAATATAACAAGCAAAATACACAGGATTACAAAGGAAAGCAACTATAATTGAGTTATCAAAACATTTTCAATACACAAGTTCCTGATCTAGGGACATTCAAACAATTTAGCTCCCTGAAGAATTCCCAGCTGCCCAGCCTTGGCAGATGACCACAACTCTCCTTCTTTCTCACTGATATCCAGTTCTAGGCTGAGCGATAACTGTTCCCTTCCTTCCTGTTCTCCTAAGGCAGCAGTTTACACCTGAAAACTGCTTAAGTGGTCTATCCAATCTGGGAAAGTTTACCTCCTTCTCCCTCAGGGCTTGTTTTCACTTTCACCCAAGCCTGAGGAATCTGGAGGGACAATGAAGAAAAAAGCCACACAGCAATCAATTCCTTCACTGCCTCCGTGGGAGGTAAGGAGAGTGGAGTGGGGAGAAGCCCTCTCCCAGGCATAGACAGGAACATATCTATCCCAGTAGCAAATAAGAATTCACGACAACAGAGGGACTAATATGTGTCAGATCATCTTGGGCTTGCCAGTCCCCAACTTCTAAGGGATATGGCTTTGGCTACAGTCACATAGCTAGAATTAACAGTAAGTATGACCCCAGAGAGCTCTAGCTCTGGCTCCTATCCTATCTTCCTGCACCAGGATCCCTGTAGTACAAAACAAAGGAGTCAAACACAGAGCTCAGTAGAACTAAGTTAAAGCTCAAGAAAAATGAAGAGGAACCTGGAAAAGGCAGAAATTGGACATGAAAACCTGGACAGTTGGCCAATAGCAGTGAGGGGATCACTTGGGTTTCCTAAGGCAGCCCTCTTGTCTCATCCCACTGATAAAAGGGCTCTGAGAATCTGGGAGGGAGTTCACACAGTCAAGGTCATGCCACGATGAAAGAGCCCTTCTCTAGTCTCTATTCTAAGAACTAAGCAATTAAGGGGTGACCTCAAACTATATTAGAATGGGAGTCCTCAACTCCCATTCCCAACTGAGCTCTCTCCTCCACAAAATAAGGGTTCTAGGGTCTATCAGTAACTGTTCCAGAGGCTTCTTCCTCCATTGCCCAACAAATGCAGCTCAATGATCTGATTTCTAACTGCCTGGGCTGCCCTAGGGATGAAGGCGCACACACTGTCCCCACACCTGCATCCTCTTCAACATCCTCAGCTGTTCACCAATGACTGAAGCTCTGTCAGATTCATGGTGCCCTCCAGGAGGACCACAGCATGCACTGTGGGGAACCCATTCTTGTGCAGTTGTTCTGAGTGCACAGAGAGCATGATGGGGATGCTGAAAGGAAAACAAACAGACTAAGTTTGGGCAAGGGAGTAAAAAGCAGATATCAGAGAAACGAGTTCAGGCCTCTAGGAGACATTTGGGCTGATGAAACTCTGCTTTTCTTTCAATGGGCTCATATTCTGTTTAAAAAAACTCAAACAATTTGATACCTTTTTTTTAACAATGCATACATTTACCAATGTATTCCTCTTCCCACCCTATCACCCCCAAAAAGTAATTTCTTTTGATAATGAAGTTAAAAAACTTTCCAAACCACTGGAAAAGGAAATGGCATGCTACTCCAGTATGTTTATCAAGAAAACCTCAAAGACAGTATGGTCCATGGAGTCACAGAGTCAGACCTAACTAACTGAACAACAATTTTCTAATGAGCTTTTTTTTTTTTAACATTTCCATGAGCATAATATTACACAAGCCAGAGAGGATGGCCAGCAGCTATGTTCTAAGGAGGTCATCATGCACCAGGGCACAGTTATGGGGTTGGTGCAGGGCTCTTGGTGGCACAGTCTCCTTACACCCGGGGGGTTGCAGGTGCCCTTTGCATTGTGGGGTCTACTTGTTGTCACTGGCAATATCAGACACCTTGGTGCTACCCAAAGCTAGTTCCTCCTCTGCCCAGGGGCACTTGGGCTCCCAAGGTGGGCAAGGGGTGATATAGGCCAGAGGCTGGGAAGGGCTGATAAGCTGTGTGGTCTAGAGCTGGCTAGGTTTGGAGGACCCCTCTAGCTTGGACCCAGGCTGAAAGTTCAGGGTAGCCTGAGATGAAACCGTGTCCCAGCTGTGTCCACCCTGAGTCAGAGTGGGCACCTGCAGGGGCAGAGACCGAAGATGGATTGTGCCTGAGCTGCTCCCAGGTCTAATGAGCTCTTTAAAGATCTCTATGTTCTTCTATTTGACCTTGGAGATGGCAGTTGCTGAGGTTGGCTAAGGTCTTCCTAAACTTCAAAGATGACTATTCAATGGCTGCTGGAGAGATTGGAGGAGGTGGGAAACAGTGGCCTCTTTACACTATGCTTTACAGGCAACAATTCACAAAATTAGGTGCTCTTGGACAAGAAGAAGATATGTACCCAGGATCCCAAGTGGTAGCATGCACTTTCTGCCTTTTTCCAAACAAGGTAGGAACAGTGGCTAACGTTTCTGAAAACCATTCCTAGTGGTCTGGCATCCTGAGGATGCACACTGCTGGACCCGAGGACTAGGTATGACATTATCACAAAAAACAGAGGCAGGATGAGAATTGATGGCAGCTGGTACAACCAGGGTATCCCACAAAGTACTCCTGTCTCTGGAGCCAACCCACAGGTGGCCTTAAATCTTGTGCTGTAATCAAGCTCATCTCTTCACTTTCCTTCAGTCTTCATGCCTTTACTCTTGTATTTACTCATATATTTACTCTTCTCTCCTGAATGTCATTCCTTCTCCTCTCCAATTACCCAAATCCTAGCCATCCTTCAGTTCTCTGTTCAAATCTTTTCCCAAATTATTTCAGCTCAGATTGACCTTTCTGGTTTTTCTCTGAACTTCTATTGCATTTCACTTAATTACATGAAAAAAGAGAAGTATAGTGAAAAGATTCCCTGGTCCTATGTATTAAAAAGAGATGCATACTTGAATCTCAAGCTCTGACACTTACTAGATATTTGACCTTTAAGTTTTATCTTTTCAAATAGACTACAAGCCCTTGAGGACAAGAGACCACACACAAGTTAAAAAACAGTTCTCTTCTATCTTCCTCAACAGCACTAAACACATTAACAGGGACATTGTAGTTATCTGTTGAATACTTCTTGGTTGATTGGTTATGGAAGCCAGGATGCATAATGTGGGTTGGGACTGGATTAAATGATATGTGATACCCCTTCCAATTCTAAGTCTATGATTCTACAGCAGGAGAAGTGGTAATAAAGTCAAAATCTCAGAATATATTGTTTAGAAGAAGAAGAAAAAAAGTATATGGCATAGTCTCACAACCCACTAAAAAGGGTAATTCTGTTGTGCCTCCTCTTTTACTTGGTATACTGAATATAGAAATGGTGGAAGATGCTACCCACCTTCAGAGAAACAGATGATAGGAGGAAATAAGCATAGAGCAGTCTTACGTATATGTGTGTATGAGTGTATACGTGTACATATGTGCATGTTTAAAGACAGCTATGTATACATATCCACGCTCAGTGGTAGCTCTAACGAGAGTTAAGGAGAAGGATGGGTAAAAATAAGGTAAAAAGTATACATCAGAGAACAAGAGAAAACCACTAAAGAGGCAAAGAAAAGCTGGGCAGCCTTGAAAACAATGTGTAGTATTTATTATGGAGGTTTTCTTGAAATAGGAATGTATTGTTTGACACTGAACCCTCTCCCATATGGTCCACTGTGTGACATGGCAATGTTTTTTTTTTTCTCATCTTGCATTTAAATTTAAACTAAAAAAATTACCAAAAAAAGAGCCAACAGGAAGCTCTCAATAACTGTTCCTTGTTTGCTTTAAATACATCATGACCTCAGCCCATTAGCTGCAAAGCTGTCCCACTTGCCTGTTTCCTTCTGAATCTGCTAGAGCTGGCCCTTCCTGGGGGTCCAGTCACTGGGCAGCTGCGTGGCCGTGAAGCCAAAAGCCCCCGAGTTCAGACGCGGCCTCTTTGCCAAGACAACCCCAAATGGGGTCCCAAAGGGTCGGACTCCTTCCACAGCCATCACCAGCGGCTCCAAAGCCCGGCCGCCCTCCGGTCGTGGGGAGCATACGGGGCAGCCGACGGCAAGCTTCACGGACTGCCCAACGAGAGGGCGGGCGGTGCCATCACGGCCCTCCCCTCCTTCCCCTCCTCCACACAGCCTTCCTCACCCTCCCTCCCTCGACCCTCCAGAACGAGAATGTCCCCGGGGCTGGGGGATAATTTCTGCACGTGGGTGGCTCCTTCCGCACTGCGGGAGCGCGGGCTTGGGAACGAGGCGGAGCCGGGACCGGCCTGGTTTCGGGGGCAGGAACCCTTGCGGTCTCGGAATGCCGCGCAAAGGGGCAACTCTGGGGCTGTTAGGCCGGCTCCGGCCCTCCTCGGCGCGGAGCCCGCTCTCCTCCCTTCCCCGCCGACTCCCGTCGTTCTCCAGCCCCTCTCCCCAGCGGCCGCAGCACCTGCGCCACCACAGCCATTCACGCCGGAAGCGCCTTCTCTGGCCGGGAAGCACACCCTGAAAGCTCCTCTGCGATTGGTTTGGAGCGGCTACCAAAAGCCAATGGAAACATCGGAAGGACGAGACTGGGCGACCGTCGCTTGGTTTCTGGGAACCGTAGTTTTAGACGTCGTGAGAAGGCAGCGCACCCACTGGGCCGCGCGGTTCGGGGCTGAGCCCGCAGCGACTTCCCTTTCCTAGGCCTCTGCGGGCCTTGCCGGGCCCGGGGTCTTCCATCACCGTCTTCATCGCGTTCTGAACCTTTCTTGTTTTGGGCACCACCCTGGGAGCCTGGCGGAGCCTACGAACCTCTTCTAAGAATGTTTTTAAATGTCCAAAATAGAATCACAAAGGACCACAATGGAAACCAATTCTACTAACACATCTTAATTTTTTAATTGGTCAATTACTTCGGATTAAGAAACTCGGAACTCGAGCAGTTTGGTTGAGTGACGTCACGTGCCTGCGACAGGCGGGAGGAATGCACTGAATTCTGCATCTGCTGCCCGTCGGAGTGGATTGTTTTCTATAGTCGAGGAAGAGAAGGGGGAGGGAGCAAAAGGGAAAACAAAGTACATACATCTTTTTGTATATTTTATACATAGGCGTTATATTTATATACTTTATATACATAAATACTCGTCTCATTTATTCTAACGGGAATTTAGCCGGTCAACCTCATTATGTTCTAGGCATGCTACACTTATGGGTCTACCAAATACCGCAAACCTAACCTCTTTGAACGAGCAAAAGGGAAACAGGCATGAATTGGAGACAGTCCACACTGCCAGGGGATTATTAGTATTGTTAGAAACCAGAAAGAGGGAGAAAGTGGTGGGGGCAAGAGTGCAGCACTTCAGCACCTTTTTCCTCTGCCTTCGAAGCTTTCATTTTGTCATCTGCCGTCCCTCTTCTCTTACAAAACTCCCTTCCCCGGGATCCAAAAGGTAGCGAGACTGTCCAGAGGGCTGAAATTCAGAATCTGAACACACCTTAGAACAGCCTCATCGTTATCTTTCTACCTCCATCCAGTGTTTCTCACAGCTCTTTACCTGTCCTGTGCGGAGCTCTTTCACTTAACTTTTTTCCCATGGTCCTTCCCCTAATACCTTTTCCTCTATTTATCAATCTCTAACCGGCAGAAGGGAAATCAAAGGCTAGGGGATCAGAGAAGTCAGGGCTAATTATTGTGGGGAATTTAGAAGCCTCTTTGGTTATTTAACAGGGTGACTGCTCAATAATTTCCCAACTATCTGCCTTTCTCATCCCTTGTTCCCTCAGCTATACAAATTCTGCTTCCCCCTACTCCATCTCTACTCTCACCACATTATCATCAAATACACTTCTTCCATTCTCTATAATCCAATAAACAATCTTCTTTTTGAAAAACAAAGATTCCTAGTAGAAATAGCTGTATTCTTAATTTCATCAACTGTGCCTCAGTTTCCCCTGCTCCCCATTTCCTTTTCTCCAATTCCTTGGGGTCTGCCAAGGAGTGAGGTAGAGTGTCTGAGCGAGCTTGCTTGACCCACAGTAAATCACTCAATAAACATTTTTTAAGTTTCTACATATACCAGGCTCTTTAATAAACAATGGAGATAATAAGGGAGGGAGGAGAAAGAGTTCAGGAGAAAGGCAGGGGGAAATAACACGCAAATAAATACGGGTCAAATTTGGGATAATCTCAGAGAGAATCCACTCAGATTAAGGAGAATTTGGAAAGGCTTCTATCAAAAATTGAGAGTTGAAGGAAGCCAAGAAAACTGAGGTGGGGTGAAAAGGGAGAGAAGGGAAAGCATTCTGCTGAGGCAGTGAAATAGCCTGAGGTCATATGGCATCATTGGAGTTTACTGGAGAATGGGGTCACTTTGGCCCCAGGATCAAATATGAACCCTCTGTATGGCTTTTCAACACTTTCATAGGGGCAGCTAGGTGGCCAAGTTCCTGCAGTTAGGAGGAAGATCCCCCTAGGCACAGGCTCAATTGCCTCTCCAGCTTTCCAAAGTGTAAATTAGGGATGACATCAAGAGATACCAACTCCCAGCTCCATGCCTCTCTCTCTGAAGCTGAGTTTTACTAAGGATGACCTGGGGGAATGGGAGGGGCTTTCAACAGCTGCCCACTACTTTCACCATTTCCCATTGGGTATAGTTGAGGGATGGCCTAGTGAAAAGAAGTGATCACAGCTTCAGTAATCCTAAAGAGCACTGTCACTTTAAGCAAGGCTGAGAAAACCAAAATTTCTCAGTACCCATCTCCCTCCCTGAATGGCACCCTACATAATATTAAAAAAAAACAAAAACAAACAAACAAAAAAAACTAGAAAAACTCATAGCAAAAAAAACTTCATAGAACTCAATAAAACAAAAAAACCCAAAACAAGAAAAAAAGTCTGAAAATATATGCAATGTTAGTTTCCAATGGAGAAGGTATTGGATTGAGGCAGATTAAGCAAATAAAGAGAATGGAATAATAAAACATACCTGGAAAATTTTAAATAAAGGAACAAGAAAATACGTGCAATGTGCTATACCAAAGACCTCCTACAATAAGGGGGTGGGAAGTGGGAAATGGGAGCAATCTGTCCTCTCATCTCTTGTTCTTTTTAATTTTGCAGCATTAATTCCCAGCTGTTTCATGCTTGTTCTTTCCATTTTTGCTGTAGCAGTCATCATAGTGCCTATTTTTTTTCTCAGTTCTCAGATCTGCTTCTGTATCAGATCTTGTGAATCTTTCAATGCTTCTCTATATTTGTAGTTTCTTACAGCACAGTAAATCACAAGCAACAATTTGTTTTACTATTTCCCAACTGATAAGTATCCACACTGTTCCAAGTTCTCTACTACCACAAAAAGTGCTGCTATAAATATTTTGCTTATATGTGGGAGACTTTTCTTATCAATGACCTCCTCAGGATATAAGCCTAGTACCGAAATCTCTGGGTCAAATATCTGGTCACGGCATTTTAGTCACTTTATTTGCATAATTCTAAATTGTGTTCCGAAATGGTTGTCCTGATTGACAGTTTCACTAACAAATGATTTAGTGTACCTAGCTTCCCATGAGCCCTCTGCACTGACTTGTCTTATCTTTGCCACTTTGAAGGATGAGGCGAAACCTCAAGGTAATTTTGACTTCTCTTTTTCTTATTATTGACTTGGAGCACTCTTTCATAAGGATAATAATTTATGGTTCTTTTGAGAACTGTTCACATTCTTTAATCAAATATTTATTGGGGAAAGGTATTTGGTACATAACTAAAATATACAAACACACATATGCACACTAGGGCTGTTTACATATCCTGTAAATAAAAGTCTTATGTGACAAAGTTGATACAAAATTTTCTTCCTATTTAACTGCTTCCATTCTTATTCTAGATGCAATAATTCTGTTTGTGCAGAAATTCTTCAGTCTCATGCAATCAGTTATCCATTTTATCTTTTGTAATTGCCTCCATTCTGTGTTTCATTATGAATATACTTTCTACCTGTATTTGTGAAAGGTCTGTGACCTGCTTCTCTTCTAATTTTTTTTAGAATAGGATTTTACTTATGATAAATGTCATATACTCATACCTTGAATTTAGTGTGGGATATAAGACTTTGTATCATTTTTGCCAGGCTCTTTTCCACGTTTTCCAGCAGCCTTTAACAAAAAGGGAGTTCTTTCCTAAGTAAAATGTGTTTCCCACTTACCAAACACTACGTTGAGCTTCAATGTTTCAGATTCTATTCTTTTAGCTAACAGCAAACAATCTTAAAGACAGTTGCTTTATAGTAGTTTGAGGCTTGAAGTGCTATTATCTTTTCATTCCCAACCATTACCTTTCTTTTCTAGCTCTTTTGTCTCTCCATATAAATAGCTGGAAGAATATTCAACAGTTAAGGCCAGGCTATGCCAACACGATACAAATGATGATTTTCTTAAAGTTAATTTACAGTTTGAATGCAATACAAATCAGACTATAAAAGCAATAATTCATAAAATTCAATAAAACAATAACAAAAGTCATTAAAGAAGTAAGTATTCTTTCTAGGTCTCAGTTTTTGATTCTTTAACACGGGGAGTTATCAAAAGATCTAGAGGGAAAAGGGATCTCAGCAGCCATCTATTCCATACTGGGAAGAAATCTACACCATGGTATAACACAGTATTCTGGAAGGAGAACATGAGAGACTGGTCAGGAAGTAAAATTAACTGCTTACTTGTCTGTAGTGGTGTATAGTTTATAAAGGACTTGACCAATAAATAACCCTGTGAGGTAGGTATCATGTGTATTTATTATCTCCATTTCATAGATAAAGAAACTGATGCCCAGAGAAGTTTCATGACTTGCCCCATGATTCAGCAAACAATGAGTAAGAGCCTACCACATAAAAGAGGGAGCATAAAAAGCGAGTCTCAGTGGGGAAGTCCTACGTTCAAGTTCTGCCTTTAACATACTGGTTAGATTTGCGATCCTGGGTTAGTTTTGTTAACCACTTAATGCCCCCAAGCAACTTTCTTTATAAAGAGTCAAGTTTATAGGTTGGCAGAGCAGGTGCCAATCTTCATGAGGACAGAAAATTGAATAGCTGGCATGTCTATAGTTGTTTTAAGACTAGCAAAGCCCTTCACATAGATTTTCTCATCTCAGCCCCACAACTACCTTGTGTTTTAGGTATATTACTATCCCTATTTACAGATGAGGAAACTGAGGCTGAGAGAGGGTAAATGACTTGCCCAGGATGGCACAACCAAGAATTATCTGAGGCAGGATTTGAAATCAGGTCTTCCTGACTCCAAGTCCAAAACCCCATCATCCACTGAGCCATCCTTCCTTGAATTTCCTCACCAGTAGTTCCCTATGCCAATGAAATCACAGGTCTAGTGTGAAAAACTGTGCAAGATGCTGTGCCAAACAATGGAATATGAAAATGAAAACAGTCAGAGCTCTCTAGGGACTTATATTCTACTGCTTAAGGAAGGGGCAGATACAGCATATACAGAAAATAATACAAGAAATTTCAAGAGAATGAGGAAAATGAGGAATAACAACCACTGGGCAGGGTGGAGTAGGGGTGAGGGGTTCAGGAAAGGCCTTGTGAAAAAGTTGACACCTGAGTTAGGCTCTGAAAGAAGCCAGAGATTCCAAGAGGCAGAGGCAAGGAAGGAAGGCAATCAGGGCATCTGTCCCCAGCTAACAAGTGTTTGCACCAGGATTCAAACTGGGGTTGCCCTGCTCTGTTCTGACTGGAGGTGAGAGTGCAGAACACATGGAAGGGATTGTCATTATCCTTCTACAGTGGTCCTGGATGATTCAAAGCGGGTAGCAAAGTGAAAGCTACTTGAGAAGAACCGGGAATGAGGAAGCAAGGATGATCCATTCACAGGAGCAGGAGATACACTCCCTCCCTGAGGAATGGAATCTCACCCATCTGGTAATGGAGGCCCACAGAAGCACCAATGCCCAAGGCAGCCATTGGAAGCAGAAACAGAAATTCTTGGTAAGGAAAGGAATAGGAAATGAACCAAGGTCAGAAAAAGATGAACAGAAGATAAATGACATTAAGAGGAGAGGCACAGCCACTGTCCAGAAAGTCTTCCCTGATTAATGATCAGTTATCACAGAGGAGAGTTTCTTGGTCTCTCAGTTGCTCAGTCTCTCCTGCTGCTCTTTCAGTTCCTCAGTTTCCTTCATTCCTCATATGTAACCCTCCCCCAAAAAAGTACGTTACCTCCTCCACCTTCTCAGAGTGCAGCGATGGCTTTGGCAGCCACCCGTCGGCCCAGAGGAAGACTGAGGTCTGTGATGGCCAGAACTACCTTGGGGCTGGACATGGCTGATACCTTGACCAATTCTGACACCTGCCACAGAGAAGCAGAGGTAATTACTGCACCCTCCCTGCAGTGGAAGAAAGGGACACCACAAAGGAAAGTAGCTCTATCCCCTCCATGAGGGTACTCCTCCAATACACTGCCCACACCTCCCCAAATTCACTCCCCAACACCAAAGAGCAGAGCCACCTGCTCTATCCACTCAGTGGGAAGTGTGAGGTGGAGGGACAGTGCCCTAAGGGGCAGCACAGGGCCCCCAACACCTGCCATCCCTCACCTGGGCCCCACAACTTACAGTGGTGAAAGGCATGAACTGCAGGATGCTGCCTCGGCTGCCCTGTTCCAGGCAGTCTACACACTCCTCCATGAACCACTGCACAAACTGCGTGTGAGGGCCTGCTGTCCTGGCCCCCAAGATGGAGGAGATGAGCAGGAACAGGTTTGCTGTGCACAGCCAGACACAAGAGGTACAAGAGGATCAGTCAGAGGCACAAAGCATGAAGGAAAATCTGGAGATGCAGAGGGAGCAGAAAGGGCAAAGGAAGTTCTGGAGGTAGGAAGACAGCAAGAGGAAAGGAGAAATCAAGATGGGGGAGAACAGAGGAGGGTCAGGAAAAAGCAGGAAGAGGACAGAAGGGAGGAGACAATTTGGTACAGGGACACCAGGAGGTCCTCAGGGGCAGACTAGGAGAGGGTCTCCACCACCAGGGTAAGGGAAGATGGGAGAAGGGAGTCTCCTGCCCAGCTGGTCAGGCTGAGGAAGCAGAGGGAACTTACCAAGGACTCGGTTCAAAGGGTCTCTCATATTGACTGTGTGCATCTGAGAGGCTGACAGAGAACTGCTCATGGACCTGTCAGCTGGGGAATGGGAGGAAGAGGCAGAGGGGAAGACATGGTTTGCTCAAAACCCTCTCCTTCCCCCCTCCAAGGGAAGCCCTTCCCAAACCCTGAGGCCTCTCCAGTCTCTCCTTTCCTGGCTGACTGATGAGATGAACCTCACTCTGTTTAAAGGCCCCAGGGCAAACCCTAAGTCAAAGTATGCCCCCTTCCTCACAGAAGAGCCCTGAGAAGAAGGGAGTCTCCCCCAAAAAGGCTCCTGGCCCAGGAGGAATCACACAGAGGGAATTTCAACCTTC
>JAQQSK010013626.1:0-11423 GCA_028658325.1 Potorous gilbertii
CAATGGACCCCCAGTTTCAGTTTTTCTGGTCTTTCTGGAAAAGAAATCTCCTTCACTCCGTCATTCCGGGGCTTCCTTTGCTCTAGAACTTGTCGTGAGTTCCTCCTTACAGATATTTTACAGGCTGTGGGTTCGGGAGATAGCGTATGTGTATCCTTCTACTCCGCCATCTTGGCTCCTCCTGGAATGAACTTATTTTAGAAAGAAAACTGTAAAAGATAAAATCAAGGTCATGTATCAGAGGAAAGGAGAAAGAATATTATATGGGTTTGTCACAACAGTGTAGTCAGTGCTCAAATTCAGAATTAACTGAAGCTGTGAAGGGAACTCTATAAAAGTAAATTGGGAGAAAGAATAGAACGAAAAGAATCAAAGCAGGGACAAAACTTTGTACATGAGATGATGATAGCTGAGAATATTGAAGAAAATGCTGCTCAATTCTCACTTTGCTTCAATTTTTTTCTGCCGAGGATAATGACATTTGCACTCGAAATAACAGAACAAAAATAACTAAGAGAGAATCATTGCCAAAGAGAAATGAAGAGATAGTAAGGGAACACCTACTTATTCTTGATGAATTTAAGTCACCTGACCCAGAAGAATTACCTTTTTGGGTACTCAAGAAATGTAGATGTCAGAGACAAGTCACTATCAGTAATATTTAAAAAAATTTGAGAAACAATGAAATGACACCAATATGTGGGAGGAAAGCACATATTTCACATTTATTAAAAAGAAATCAGGTTCTATAAACTATAAATCAGTAAACTTGACTTTGATTTTTGAGAGGATGTAGTACAGAATACATTAGCAAAGAGATGGTTAGTGAGTAGGAAAGTAATGACTACAAAGTGTGAGCATAGTGTCATTAAAAAAAACAAGTTTGATCACAACAACCTCATTTCCTTTTTGAATAGGATTTCTAAACTAATAAGTTAATGCAATTACGTAAATAAAGATTGCCCTTATTTTTACAAATATTTTGATAAAATGTACCACAATATTCGTGCTGAAAAGATAGAAACTCATGAATTAGATGATGATGCAATTATGTGGATTCAGATGTGATTAGATAACTAGACTGAAGGAGTAAATCAATCATTGTCAATGTAGCAAGAGTTCTACAGCGGTGAACTTTGGGGATTTGTGTTTTATACTGGTCTGCATATCAGTTTTATCAGACTTGGAAAAGGCAAAAGATGAATACTAATAAACTTTTCATAGGACAGAAAACTAGGAGGGCAGTCAGGATCGCAACAGTCTCGACCAACTGGTCGAGCATCGGTATGATTCTAAAAGGTAAAATCAATAGGGATAAATTTAACATTTTCTACTTAAGTAAAAATAAAATGAACTTCTCAGGCACAAGGGACATAACGTTTGACAGTAGCAGTTTTACTTGAAAATGTTCCTGTACTTTCAGTAAACTGGAAATTCAATATGAATCAGCAATGTGTTGTAGTATTTCAAAGGAACTAAGGCAATTTAGGCTTTTTTCAAGTTAGGCCTGGTTTCCAGGGATAGAAATTGATAGTCTGTCTTATTAAACTATATCCGGTTTATTATATTCAATATGAGGTATCATAATTTAAGAAGGATTTTGATTAACTGGACTATGTCCAGAGGATTACAAGACACAGAGGCATTAATATACAAAAATCAGTTGAAAGACCCGAGCAAAGTTACCTGGAAATTAAATCTGTATGTCCGGTCTCAAAGGGCAAAACCAGAAGCAGATGGACATAGAAAAAATGAAAATTCAGTTAGCTATCAGGAAAAACTAATAAGGATCTGAGAGTAGTGGTCAGAAATGGATAGAGTGGTAAAAGATCAGGAGAAAGTATAGTGTCAACCAAGATGCACTCAAGTGGGAACAAAACAGAAGAACTTCCTCCTGAAGAGGGAGAAAATTATTTTGAACAAAAGAAAAGGAAATCACAAGGCACAGTGGAAAGAACAAGTGAACGACCTTAAATATAGGAGAATGAAAGGATGGAGCCAGGGAAAGGGATTTTCATTTAGAAAGCATTAGGACAGCCATAAGGAAAGAGGAATATCAAGTAGGCTGAAGAACCCCAGGATTCTAAGTAGAGTATGTGAGTAATAGGTCCTTAGCTCTTTTCTGCTGCATGGATCCTATTTCCTTCTAGGCAGCAGGGATAGGCATCAGGAAGGTCACTAAACTTGTTCGCTGGCTAACCCCATAAAATTGCTCAGTAGTGTAGGCATCAAGAAAAAGTTTTTGCATATTTTATATTTCAGGATAAGATATACTGACTCCTAAGGGATGAAGGAGTAGCTATGCCAAAAGGGAGTTTACATGGCATTGGATTTGGAACATTTCATTAGCTCAAGAAAACTTAGAGATTTACTTTAGCATAAAGGCATAGGATAAATAACAGGAGTGAGGGGTGACTGAGGAAGAAGTGTAAAGACTTTGGCACTAAGAAAATATTCTTTCTGTGAAAAGGAGGGTGATATTCAAAATTCCAAGACTCATTTATAGACAGTAACATCTTTTTAGATAAAAATTGGACTTTTGAAAAGTTTATTTTTAACCCAGTATCTTCATTATACCATTAATTTTCTTAGAATTCTTGAAGGTCAAGAAGTAAAAACTTCAACTTAGTACCCAGAAAATTATCAAAATATCCAAATTACCCTCCCTTTCTTACAAGACAAAATCACAACAGACGTAACTTATTTTCTATTTCAGAAAATAATAAAAAGTATGTATTTCAGAAACAAGTGAAATAGTGAAGTAATGAGGAGTCGGATAAAATCTTTTTGTGGTTGCATATTGTTTATATGCATTCATGGAATGTGCCACATATATGTGCATGTGTGTATGTATGTATGCGTACATGTATATGTATATGTCTATGTGAAAGAAGATGTATATGTATACATGCATATGTGTACAAAAACTTATTTATTATGAAAGACACATTTATTTGCATTTATGTAAGTGGAGATATAGTGATATCTCTACATACATGCATAAAGTGCAATTAATACTGGTAAAATGAATGAAAAATAATTTGTGAGCTTTAACTATGTTCCAGATGCTATATGAGGCACTAGAGAATAAATATTTTCAAAATGACACTCCTAATTCTTAAGCCGATATTTAATATTATAATTTATATTTTATATCTATATTTCACCTACATGTACCTATATCCACATATGTGCATATATATGCATACACACATATGTAGAAGCATATATTCACACACGCACATGGTGTATACATCTAGATACAGATATCAATATGCTATATATCTACACATACACAGAGGTTTTACGAATAATAGTGGTAGAATGAGTGGCAAATAATTTATTAATATTTTAACAAGTTTAAGATACTACAGTAGGCACTGAGAACATAAATATTCTGAAAATGATGGTCTGAGCTCTTAAGAAATTTGTACTTTCTAATTGTTACTGGCTAAGAAATAGAGTGGGGGATCAGTGAAATAGGTTAGATCCGTATGACACAGTAATCAGTGGCTATAGTAATCTACTGTTTAATAAAAGACCCCACCTTCTTGGATAAGAACTCATTATTTGTCAAAAAGTACCAGAAAATCTGGAAAATATTATGGTAGAAGCTGGGCATAGATCAAAATCTTTCATCATATACCAAATAAATTTAAATGGTCACATAATTCAGATATAAAGACTGATACTGTGAGCAAACTAGGAGAGGCAGGGATAATTTGCCAGTCAGATTTATGGAAAATGTAAGAATTTATGATCAAACAACTGTTAGAGAACATTAAGAAATGCAAAAGGCATAATTTTGATTACATCAAAATGAAAAGTTTTTACTCCAACAAAGCCAATACAACCAAGATTAGAAGGGAAGCAGAAAAATGGGAAAGAAGTTTTACAACTAGTATCTCTAATAAAGGCTTCATTTTTAAAATATTTAGAAAACTCAGTCAAATTTGTAAGAACACAAGTAATTTACCCAGTCAGTAAATGTTCAAAGGGTATGAAAAGGCAGTTTTCAGAGGAAGAAATTAAAGCTATCTATAGTTATTCGAAAAAAAGCTCTAAATCACTATTGATCAGAGAAATTCAAAGCAAAACAACTCTTAGGTACCATATGACATCTGCCAGATTGACCAGCATGACAAGCCAAGAACATTGTAATTACCGGGGAAGACGTAAGACAAAATTCAACACTAATTTGTGGACTCTGAAGAGCGATTTGGAACTGCACCAAAATGCCTTAAAATGTACATAACCTTTCACCCAGGGTTGCCACTTCTAAGGCTATATTCCAGAGAGTTTATAAAAATGGGGAAAAGAACCACATGAACAAAAATGTTTGTAGCAGCTCTTTTTATGGTGACCAAGAACTGAGGATATCAATTGTGGAATGACTGAAGAAGTTGTGGTATATGAATGTACTATGGTACTACAAGAAATGTTGAGCAGGTGGAGTTCAGAAAATTCTGAAAAGTGTCATATGAACTGATGCTGATTAAATTAAGGAAAACCAGGAGAATATTGTACATAATAACAGCCACATTGTGTGATGACTGACGTTGATAGACTTAACTCTTCTGAGTAAGGTAATGACCTAAAACCACTTCAAAAGAGTCAAGATGGAAAATGTCTTCCTTATCCAGATTAAAAAAAATATGGAATCTAAATGCAGATTGAAGCATACTATTTGATCTCCTTTTTGTTCTGATTTTTTTTCATGGTTCCTCCCATATATTCTACTTTTTTCTATAAAACATGACTAATATGAAAATATTTTTAATGAGAATGCATATGTAGTACCTGTATTGGATTTCATGCCGTCTGGGGGAGGAGGAAGAGAAGGGAGGTGGAGAAAATTTAAAACTTATGGAATTGAAAGTTGAAAACAAAAACTAAATTAGCCTGTTTGAAGTTCATGTCCTCATAGGGGAAAATAATATATGCAGAAAGAAGGGGTCCAGGGAGAAGACTGTTTTTTTTTTTAATGGGGGAGTCCATTTTGTATATGTCAGAAAAAAAGGACTTATCCTTTTTAATAGTAATGATGATGTGGATTTGGTCATTTTCCTCAGATGAGGAAATAGAGGAGCAGATAATCTGACTGAGTGGGTATGTAAAATATGCATGCCATAATACGTAGATGTCGGGATGGTTTGCATGGATAACTGGATGGGATATGATGATAAACCATAGTTTATTGTCTGGGTTATATTTACATTAATTTAAATGAGATCGTTTACTTGAAAATTAACAATACTGAGTCCTAGGACTGGGACTCTAATGATGAGTACAGAAATAAGAGCTAGGATTTTGAAGATTTAGGGTAAGGAGATCTAAGTCGAACGCGAAGGGTGTTGGTTTCTCTGGGAAGAGGCAGGGCAAAAGTGAGAGAAAAGAATCATTTGGTGAAACAATATAAACAATCATCAAAACTGTTAAAAAGCATTAATAACCACATAAAAATTCTTGAAATTACCAATGAAAGTAAATTTAAATCGAATCAACCTCAAGGTTTCATCTCAAGCTCTGCAAACTGATATGAAAAGGAGCAAAAAGGGTAACAGTCGATTTTTGAAGAGTTTTGGAATGACATGTACACTAACACATTCATGGTGTAGCTGTGAAATAGCATCATGGTTTGGAAGGCAATTTGATGTAAATGCCCATACGTATATACATGTAAGTAGAAGAGAAAAGCTACGTACAAAGTATCAAAAGTTAGTGTAGGAAATTATACAGAGAAAGCATAATTAAAAATGATATATGGGAGGGGAGTATCAACCACCCAATCTGTTGTAGGATTGAGAGATTGATGGTGAATATTTTAGATGTTTTGTTGTTGTTGTTTTACTTTTCCAATGTATTGTTTGATAGTGCTGATCTTTCCCTTATCTTTTTTTGTCCTTTTTCATGTTTTTAAAAATATTATTTATTAGTGGAATGACTTTCCAGGAGTGGGAAGAGAGTGATATGGTGAAGTAAAAAATAAAAAAGAGGGCAACAAAGTTTTATTTTTAAAGGAATCCTTTTAACTTACAAAGTGGTAAAATTAAGTTAAGCATGAAAAATGGTCTCAGAGGTTCATAATGGTAATGCTCATAGCTTTGTACACTTTCCTATGGCAAACTCAAATATAGTACGATTTACAGAGGTTTCTTGAAACTGAAATGGGTTAAATTCATGTCGATGCAAAATGACATAGAAACTTCCCTTTAGTTTAAAAATGTTTTTAAAAGGAGGTGTATTTTTTTTCCTCTCAAGAGGAGTTGATTTTGTCCCAGGGTGGATAATATTTCTAATTCGAATTAATTTCAAATTCCATTTATCAATGAAAAGTATTAGCATAGGATACTAATGAAAGTGATTAAATTATGAAAGTCATTATTTTTTTAATTTTGCATTTAAGACTTTTCCCTTGGAAGATAATATTCTTACAAGGAATGCATATGTATAAGCAATACAAGTTCATTGTACCATTAAAAGTATAATTTCTACTGGGACTGAATGGTTCAGGAATTTCAAAATAGGCTCAGATTCAGGTTCCAACATTGCCTGTATTGGATGTTTGTAGTGGATGAACAAATCTTGTACAGTTCATAGGGAGGGTTTCATTAAAATGAATAATCTACCTAAAAAGGTAGATTTCTTCTGTTTTAAGATATGCTACCTAAAAAGGTAGATTTCTTCTGTTTTAAGATATGCTCTCTCAAATATTTAGGTTATAACTCCTACATATTATGCTCATGAAAATAATTTGTAATCAGTTCTGGTGTTCTTTCTAAATGTCTGAGAAACTGGTAATGGAGGCAGGGAAAGAGATGGCTGAGTAAAAGCTCAGAGTCAGAGATCTCCCCCAAACCCCTCAACATATCTTTAAATAATAGCTCTAAACAAATTCTAGAGCAACAGAACACACAAAAAATGTAATGTAAGGTTTGTTTTTTTTTTTTTCCAGCCCACGACAATTTAGAAAGTTAGCAGAAAAGATCTATTGCACTACGATGGGAGAGGAACACAGGCTCAGCAAACCAGGAGTTACTTCTGGGCAATTGAATAAGTAGTATCACTAGAGTTTTGCAGACGTCTTTTCCAAAAGACAGCAAAGATATCTGAGAAAATTGTCAGGGAAGGCATGTTACACCATTGTGAGAATGGAGCAAAGTTCAGCACAGGCCACATAAGCACAGCCCCAGTTACAGCAAACCAGGAGCAATTTGGGAGCCATTGAATCTGAAGCAGCAACTGCTGCTTCTGGAGCTTTCAGCTCACAGATATAAAGGGGATCGATCACCTGGTCCAAAGAAAGTTATAGGATCCTTTTCTAGCAGTGAGACAGAACTCTTCTTTGCTCTTACTCAGATTTTGGATGCAGTTGTAGGTGGCAGTCCAAGAAGGAGTAGTAACACGCTGGAACTTGTAGCCACAGTAGAAGAAGGAACTGCTTATGATAGTTACAGGGCAGAAAAGAGTGCTTTTGATCACTCACACGCAAGAGCACAGGCCAGCAGAAGAGGAAGCATCTTTCTTTAGGTCATACCACTTTATAGCAGCAGGAATAACAGCAGCAGCAGCAGCAACAGCAGCAGTAGTTGTTGTAGTAATTGATATAGCACATTAAGGTTTGTAAAATGCTTTAAATAGAATATCTCACCTAATCTATAGTTTTCTGAAGTTGAATTTGTTTCCATATGAGTTTCTTCCACAAGGGGAGAAATTCATTGGTCATACACATTCTTATATGGATTATTTTATTATTCTTTTCTTTCAGTATGTAACAGAATTGTACAGGCAGAAGAAATTCTAGACAAGGAATCTCATCCCAGTAGGTCAGGTATAGATCACAGATTTGAACACAAAAAAAAATGGCTTGGCATTATTTCTTCTAAATATAGGGATTTAGGAAATTAGTTTGAAAGATAAGGGCAAAGGAGGAAAATAAGTCCAGTGGGAAATATAAATGGCACATAAACACAAAAGTATCAGTAATTAAAAGTCCAAAATGAGTCCAAGATACAAACATGACAGTGATCAGAGGTGATTGAAAAAAATGAGCTGGGAGTCAATGTAGGGGAATTCCAAAAACAAATATCAAAGTCCCAGTTACAGGGAATTAAGGAGCAGGAAACAGTCATCATGAAGTTCTTTCAAATGGAAATGTGTGTTGGGAAGAAGGAGGATGTTGTAATATAGGCACTTGGTAGAAGGAATTAGGATGGAATTTCAAAGAGGAACAAAGTAGGAACTCAGTTAATAGAAAATTGTAATGCCAATGTCAAAACAGGATCAGCAGGGAAAACTAAAACAAAACAAAACACTAATGTTATTGTCCTAAAATTTGGAGGAATGATGATGAACCTATGCATAAATCAAGGTTTCTATGTCACAGAATTCCACGTGATAAAAAGAATTTAAATCTCGCAACTAAAAGGGATAGAGAGATAAACGAGCAAAGAAACAAGGCAGGTCATTGCATTATTTTTGTTTGTTAGAGGATGGTGGCAGAGGTGATAGAGCACTAGGCCCAAAGTCAGAAAAGTCTAAGTTCACATCCAATCTCCTGTCGAACATTAACTAACTAATCTCACTTTCCTCAAGTTTCAACAGTAGTTGAACCTCAGATTCCATAAGTGTAAAATGGGGTTAATAACATCACCTACCTCATAGGGCTTTGTTCTTGTAAAAACAAAATCAGATGATATTGGTTAAAGTACTTAGTACATAACTTACACACGTAGTAAGTACTAGAGAAAGGCATTTTTCCTTCAGTTAAATCCCTTTAATTTTATTCAGAAACGTAAAATAATGGATGAGCTGCTGCTTATTGCATGAGCTGAAGCTTATTTTTGCTTTCGTAAGCCATACCTGCTCATGTTCTCAGTTCTTTCAGGTAATTACTCCCAGGTGTTTGCCTGTAGGAGTTCATTGCAAGGCAATGAAAATCAGAGCAGTAATCTCATCAGCAAAAATTTAATTCATAGGCATGTTTCAGAGACATGTATCTTTTAACGACACTAGTGCCATAATTTGTGGAGTCTGACTGTTTATATTCATGATAAAGACAATTTCCTCCTGGGTAATTAGTGATATCTACACATAACAAAGTCTACTACTTCTCCCAGTTTTCATACATTTAAGGCATGCAGGATACCCATTTTACAGTTAGAAAACTGATATTTTATTGATTCAATTCAACAAACACTTATTAATTTCATACTATAGTCTAAACACTAGACACTAGAGATTTAAAGATAGATATTAAAATGTAGTCCCATACACCATGGACTTGTAAATAGCAGGAGAATATAAGTTCCTATTGTGTTACACACTTTCTATCTGGTTGTAGGTTGTGTTACATAGTGGAAAACTTAAAATGAAAACTTAAAAATTCAGCTTTGTTGTAAACAAATGAAATATTGAAAATATGCTTACACTTAGTATGTATTCACTTTTCCATATAACTTCTTGTCTTCTCAAGTTGTTAAGTTACTTTAAAATCATATACAAGAAGAGACAATCACATCAGTTTATAGCATTCAACTGTGGAAGTGCTGCTGAAATTGAAAATGTTGATATAAGAAGGAGATGCTCCATAGGAATACAGAAAATTGAATTTCAAAACTAAACTGATCTTTGGCATGATAAATATAGACCACCTAAACAGCAGGCTGTGAAATTAGTAAACTCATATCATAATAAGAATCAGAATTTTAAGTTAGTACAGAAGAAGTAAAAGTACTCATAAAATTCTTCAGAGTCAAAGAAACTGGAAACATTTTTTAGCCTTATGTTGTGACAAAATGAAGTGTTTGTTTAAAAGATATAAAAAACTCATCAATTCCTTTTGACTTTCAGTTGCCAGTTTTCTTAACATTGTCTTTGACAAAGAATTTTAAAAATACCATTAAATAATCTAATGAGGAAGAAAATACTTCATGGGCTATTTGTGTGACAAAGGTGAGGTTGCCTTGAATTATATATTTTTATATATTTATTTAATCATTTTAATGCTTCTCTATAGAGTAAAACATCTCCCATGAACAACAAACAACTTAGTCCCTTCCTCAACCAGAAAGTGTGCTCTCCAAAATTATTTTTTTCAATTCCAGTTTGGTGTATTTATTCCATTAAGTTCTATCTTCAGATCTGTTGCTATTTATATATTTTGGGGGTAATATGCCTGTCTCATTGAACAAATTTTAATGTAAAGAAGATCAGTATTCATAGTGTAAATATATATGGAGGAACCTGGGAAAGAATTTCCAGTAAACATTCACTCAGTGGAAAAGTGGAAAGTAACAGAAAATGACTGCATCATAGAATTTTAGAGTTGGAAAGAACCTTAAAGATCTCATCCGATGCAATACCTCTACCAAGTAGTTCTCTACTACTTGAATATTTCCAGTGACAGAAAAGAAATATTTCCTTTTCTCTGAACTCTTAGTTTAGCAAACTGATATGGATTGCATATGAAGACACACAAACACACACACACACACAAACAGGTTTCTTCCTTCCTTTCTTCCTTTTTTTCTTCATTTTTTCTTTCCTTCTTTCCTGCCATCTTTATTTTTCTCTTTCTTTTTTTTTCTCCTCAGCCTTTTGGTTCTTATATGGAATGTTGATTATTTCATTATATTTTTCAAGGATCTTCTGTTTGTCTTCATCATCAATTTTGCCATGCAGTTTTTTGTCCTCTATAATAGACTTCATTTTGAAAGCATCACCTTGCATTTTATGCTATATAATTTTATTCACTCTAATTTCTACCTGATTATAAATGTGACAAAATATAAGAAAATAACAGAGAAATGAGTACCTTGGATAAAAATATCAGAAGCCCCCTTTAATATTACCTGAAGAAAAGTTTTATCAACTTTTCATTATTTCTGTTTTCCTCTACCATGGAGTGAAGAGAGCTTATTTGTTTACTCGCATTTCGAATATTGAAAATCGAATGGAACCTTGATAAATGTAGGAGGAATGTACCACAAGGAATGAAAAACTGCAAGGAAAATTTGTGATGAATACAAATAGAAAATCTTGGAAAAATGAAATGAAATAATCAACTGGCTGAATGAGAACCAGATTGCTGAGAAAGAACGATTTGAGGAGCAACAGAAAGAATTGGAGAAGGTCTGCAACCCCGTCATTACTGTCATGTACCAGAATACAGTACACATGCTAACCAACATACCTGATGGGAGCCCAGGGAAAATGGATTTGAAATATTCAAGATAACATGAAAATAGTAATTAAATAATTGATATAGAAGAAAGTAAATTTCCACTCAACATTAATAATGGAGTAACATACAAGTTCCAATCTGATCTCAGTCACCTCCTTGGTCACACCTTGGAAGAAGCAAAATTTGATAGATCACTAGAAGTATCTCTGAAAACGATTGCAAGTAACCCTTGATGTTT
>JAQQSK010013627.1:0-11422 GCA_028658325.1 Potorous gilbertii
TTTTTTTTGTGTGCTTTGGCCCAAAGAATAACCAGTGTCTTTCCAAGTCTGCTGTACAGATTGGACTTCATTGTTTGAAAATATATTCCTAAAATTAAGAAGATATTGTAAGAAGAGAAATCATTCCTATATCTATTTGACTAGAACTTAAAAATTAGGCATCTTAATGAACTGGTCCAGGATGAGAAATCTATTAATATATAAATCAAGTGAACAGATTTTAAGGCACTTTAAATTCACCAAGAACTCTAGAAATGGTATATTCATTCTTATTGTCATATCAAATAACTGGATTAAATAACTGTTAGCTGTCTTCCATCAACAAATCTAATAGATACTCATGAGTTTTTCATTCATGCCACAAACTGCTTCTTCCCTAGTTTAATTCTCTGAGGAAAAGCTTCATGCACAGAAATACTAATCTCAATTCTAGAAAATAGATTTTTTTCCTTCCATTCTGCCATCATATAAACTTCTTTTAGGTTAATTTATATAATCCAATTGCCATAAGATTCCACAGCTAAGAATAGCTGTGTTTAATTTCATCCTAATGATTTACCTAATCCTTTAGGCAACCTTGCCACTCCAAACTGGTTTCCTTTTTCCTCCTCCTGCCCATATTTATTTATTTACTTATCTACTTATTTGATATTTCATATAACTATTTACATAGGTACACATATGTGTATATATATGTCTATACATGTGTATGTGTGTGTTGACAATATGAATACATGCATTGTGTATTATGTGTAGATTGATACATGTGTATATTTCTATGTGTGTGAAGACAGATATATTTATTGATAGGGTACAGCAGATAGAGAGTCAAGAAGATCTGAGTTCAAATCTAGCCTCACACTACCTAGCTATGAGACCCTGGGCAAGTTACCTAATCCTGTTTTTCTCAATTTCTCATTTCTAAAAGGAGCTGGAGAAGGAAATGACAAATCACTCTAATATCTTTGCCAAGAAAACCCCTAACAGGGTTATAAAGAGTCAAACATCACTAAAACAACTCAACAATAATACAGATTTATAGATAGATATAAACATATATATAGATATAAATGTTTAAAGAAAATGTTTTAAAAAGTAGTGATACTTATAATTTTGCTTCCAACTTCCTTTTCCAGCTTTAGTAGATACCAAGTAGGTAGGTAACAAACATTCATTCATTTCATTAGCTAGTGTAAGCACATTAGACTAAACTAAACTAAACCTCCTCAACTAAAATTATAAATTTCTTAAAGTCAAGGAAGATATCTTTATACTTATTTGTACCCCCCAGAGTTTATGAGCAGAGGGTTCTACTGGAATAGCTCTCAAGACTCCAGAATTGCCTCCAAGTCACAAGAAAGCCTCAGAGTAGGACTTTTGTAAAAATTCACCAAAAAAAATTCACACAAGGGTCAACCTAATGATTAGCCTCCTTATTCTCAGGCTGCTACTCAAACAGGAGACATATCCTGGTTTTAGGAGCCTCTTCAAGGCCTTTTAGTATGGTAGCATGTGCCAGGACTTGACCTGTGTAGTAGCCTTTTAGAATCCAGAATTAATTCCTTGTCACAATGTGTTTTTTTTATTACCATAGATCCACAAAACGCTAGCATCATTGAATACTTTTAAGCATATAATTAACCATAGGAGGATCTTAAGGGTCATCTACTCTAATCTTATCATTTTATAGATGAAGAAACTGAGATACAAAAATATTCACATTTACCCAAATTTTTAATGGCAGAGCCAAGATGAGGATTCTAGGTCTCTTGGTTACCATTCTAGTATTTTTAAGTGCATCAAGCAAAAAGATTTTAACAGTATTTTACATTCAATGAGGACTTAATGTCTTTTATGCAGTTGAGTAGCTAGATGGGGTATTAGAGAATTGGACTTGGAGTTAGGAAGACGAGTTTGAATTCTGCCTCAGACTCTTGAAGCAAGGTGGCCCTATTCAAGTAATTTAACCTCTCAGCATCAGTTTCCTTGCCTCTCAAATGAGAATAATAGTGCTCACCTCATGGGCATATGGGAAGGATCAAGAGAAATCACCTGTGCAAAGCACTGGACAAGTCTGAAAGCACCATAGAAATACCGGCTATTATCAATATACATTATTATTACATATAAGGTACCATATTAGTTGCTATGGAGTTACAAAGATAAATAGTATCAGCTCTCAAAAAGTAAGTAGAAATTAAAATATACACGGAGGAAATCTATACTACAAGAAACATGGAACCGGTGCTACATGGGCAATGCTACAAGAATTAAGGGGAAGAAAAGATCACTCTCTTCAGTGATAAGCAAAGACAATGTTAAAGAGCTAACAAATAAAGATAATAGCTATGATTTATAGAGTGCTTTAAGGTTCACAAATTGCTTTGCAAACATTATCTCATTTAATACTCACAACATGAGGAAACTGAGGCAAACAGAAGTAATGACTTGCCTTATAATTTTAAAAAAACCCACTAGATTTTTAGTTTTAGAATCACTGAATCTTGTCAGAAGACCTTGGTTCAAACTCAAGCTTTGTCACTTACTTCCTGTATGACTTTGAAGTGGGCCCTTTCCTTCTCTGGGTCTCAGTTTTTTCTTCCATAAAGTGAAGGAGTTGGTGAGCTTCTAATATCCCTACTGACGTTAACTCTTTCGAGTTAGCTCTTAGGGGAGGAGATTTGGTTAGGTGCAAATAGATGGTAAGGGTATATCCCCATTAAAGGGATGATATATATATGTATATGTATATATACATATACATATATACATATACATATATATATCAAAAGTAAGAAGGTAAAGGATGCATTTAGAGAAGTTTGAATTATCCATTTTGACTAAACTATAGAGTATGCTTAGGGAAATAATGGAGATTGGGCTGGAATGGTATGTTGGACCCATATAAAAGAGAACACTGGATGCTAGTAAAAAAATGAACTTTTTTCTTTAGACACTAAACAATGAAGGGAACCACTGAAGAATTTTAAGTGTGGATACAAAATGATCAAGACTGTTCTTTAGAAAGATTAATGTGGCAGTAGCCTAAATGGATTGAAAAAGAGGAGATAGGCATGCAGGATAATTAGAAGGCTCTTGCTTTAGTCTAGACTAGAATTATTTATTATGGGAGGAAGGCATGAATACAGTTAGGTAAGCTTAGTACTGTCAAAAATTACCTTTCTCTAAGGATAGATAACTAAAAATAAGCTCAGCTAGTGGAACTATATAGGCAGGGTTAAACTGGACACACTTCATGATTTTGTTATTTCATACTGCCCCTGGTCAGTGGCACTATAGCAGCACAAGCTGGGAACCTGGAGCCACAAAGACCTCTCCCAAGTACTCCACACCACAATGATGCCACGTGGTTAGACTATGATGAAACCCCCATAGATAGCACTCTTCTCTGCCTCTCACCACAATTTCACCAAATACTTTACTATATCCAAAGTTGCTCTTTGTATCAGTAGTCCACCTCTATTCCAAAAGTCTTTCTACTCCATCTCACAACTAAATACTTTAGTGGAATACCAGCAAAGTCAGTCACTCCTTCATCAATTACTTCTCTAACAGTGACAGCTATGGCAGTAACCTCACCTTTTTTCTATTAGTAGCACTTAGCTATTAATAGCACTAATAAGTAGTACTTAGTTACTCTTCTCCTCTCAACCCTGAAGCACCTAATTCCCCAACATAAGCATTCAATGGAAGGGTGGATAGGATATGGCACTCAATCAGATTTGCAAAGTAAAAGATTGGGGGAAAGGGAGAGTATGGATTTATGTAGTGCCTACTATATGCAAGACACTATGCTAAACATTTTTTACAAATATTATTTCATTTGATCTCACAACCACAAAAGGTAAGTGCTATTGTTGTCCTTGTTTTACTGTTGAGGCAAACAAAACTGCCCAAGGTCACCCAGCTGTTAAATGTCTGAGGACAGATTTGAACTCAAGGCTTCCTGATTTCAGGTCTAGTGTTTGATCTTCTATATCACTAACTGGTTCTGGTGAGCCAAGGATGCAAATTTTCAAGATTGAGTGACCGAGAGAACGGTATTGTCATTAATAGAGTGAAAAATGTATCAGGAGGAAGAGATTGTTTGGGGGAAATGATATGGACTTTTAGACAAATCAACCAGGTGGAGATTTCCAGTAGGCAAAGGGAAGGAGTTGGAACTGGAGAACTGTTCAGTTGGAAGATGTAGAGATATAGACTGAGCAGTCTCCATCCATAGGGATGTAATAACTGAAGTTACAGGAATTTATGCTATCATCGAGAGAGAGTACAGAGAGAAGACAAGATCCAAGAAAAAAGTCTTAAGAGGGAGATATTCACATATGTTAGATCCTTCACCATCTAATGATTTCATTTAGTTTTCTGGCCAGACTTCCCAAAGTACCTTGAGCTTCTCAATGTTATTATATCAAAAATGCTTTTGCATAGAAGTCACTAGTACTTAAAGGATAAAATGTATTTCAGATTGACAGACTTATTTGTGCTTCTGTATGTAACTGCAGTTAGGTAATACACATATGTACAGATGATGATTTTATAGATATTATTCTCCTCCAGGAAAGTACAATTTCACAAATTTTTATTAAAGTCTTATTGTGTGCAGTGCATCATTCTGCAAGCAAATTGAGACCAAAAAAATTAGATAAGGTATTACCTGACCTCACTAAATTTATGATCTAATCTAAGGATGTGATACATGAAAAACTACCTACAATAAAAATAATGGAATAAGAACAGTAAAGGCAAAGTTATGTAAGTTTCAGTGGTAGAAATCACTCAGAAAATGAAGAGAAACTTATTTACACACATGAAACACTATGGTCTTGGCTCAATCAAAGATTTCAGTAGTACAACATGAGAGACTAAAGAGAAAAAGAAAAGGAAGAAGGAGGGGAAAGCGAGTTCCTTATTTTTGAAAATGACCAATGCACATACAGAAGCTCAAGGCAAATAACTGTTTCTGCAATTTATAGGAAAGAACTCTAAATTGTTTTTTCAAAGCACATAATTGAAGTGTGATGAAAATCTCTCTAATTTTCTGAGATGATGACAGAGGAGACCAACCTCTTAATTGCAGTTTTAACCACACTAGGAAATAGATGCAACTTCAAGATTGAAATGTTAGCTGAGTGATATCTTTTTTTTAACTTCTATTTTATTTCTGAGAAGCAGAATGACTTTGGAAGAGATCTAAAATTATGAAGCTGTTTGTTATAAAGCCCAGCTGAAAAGAAATTACACCTCGAGGGACAATGGATCATGAAGAACAGGTGACAGGCACAGAATAATTGTTAATAATATAGAGACTCCAAAATGATGCTACAGAAATTAAACCACAGGAATATTAAAACATGCATTTTTCAATTGCTTATTGAAAAGTTCCCATAGGAAACCAGAGTCAATATGCTGCTCCTTTTCCATTATTTTGCAAAATGCTAAGAAGAATAAGGCAGGAACAGTTTTCCAGACAGTTTCAGCACTTTACCAAATGCCCAGCAGCAGCAGGTTTTTGTAGAAGAGGTCACAGACTCAGAGGTTCAACATATCAAGCATACAGATTCAGGTCAATATGAACATCAAATTAGTTTGCTGGCTATTGAGTGGAGAGGGCACTTGTATGCCCAGGTCTCTGATCCTTTGCATCAGCTGCAGAGTTGAAGGCTGATAGCAATCTGGAAGAAATTCCAATTCAGTGAAAGAAGAAAGCAAAAAGAAAAAAAGACTTCACCGTGTATTCACATTGACCATCTCTTTGCATAAATATTCAGGAGGAAAGAAAGAATAAGCTTGGAAAATAATTAGCATATTTTCATCATTGGTCAATCTTGCCTAGATTCTGAATGTTATCAACCTATCAAGACTGAAACTGACATGATCATGAGCAAACCACAAGGTCTGGCTTTATGGATTTTGATCATTAGAGCTGAAAACTGCCAATCAACAATTCAATTGTCTCTCCTTGGATTCCTTCCAGAAATTAATTCATATAACAGTTATGAGTCATATTATGAGAATTTTAGATTTAGATTCTATAAATGAGGAGGTAAGATCAAATGTCTTCTACAGTCTATTCCTTCTTTAACATTTTTTGATTGTGTTATTGTGATAGGAAATTCAACCTTTTTGCAAATGGCCCTGTAAAGTTTTAATTAAATTGGTAGGTAAGAAGGGTTTACTAACATGGTTAAGGATCCACAGACTGCCTTCCCACTTTTATTTCCTGTAATTGCCTATATTGTATTCCAGCCAATTTGGATTATTAACTGTTCTCTAACTTTGTCCAGCACTTTCACACTTTCATGCAAGGTATCCTATCCTCATACCTGAAATGAAGTCCAATTCAGGTCTTTATATTTTGGAATCCTCTTCCCCAGGCTATCTCTTCCTTGAAGACTTCCTCCATTCCCCCAATTGAAAATGATCTTTCTTTCATCAAATTTCCTCATGATACATTGTATTAATCTCGTCTTTTTGCCCTTATCCAATTCTAACTTGCTATATGCTCATTTACATACCTGATATATCCTCATTATGAGATCAAAAGCTCCCTAAAGACAAGGAATAAGGTATTCTTTTCATTTTGTAACCACGGTTCCCATGTATAGAGCCTTGTATAGAGTGAGAACTTATTTAATTCAATGAACATTTATTAAACTCTTATTATGAGCAAGGAAAGGGGAATACAATGAAAAGAAAACACTACCTGCTCTCAGAGACTTGATGTTCTCAGCTAGAAAAGGAGGAGGAAATAACATATACATAGATAAATAAATATAAACCATATGCAAAGTTATTGAAAGCAGTAATAAGAGGTAGCAATTACTATGCCTAAGGGCAGAAAGGGCCTAATGTGGGAAATAAAAGGAAAATTTTTAAGAATTAAAAGTGAGGAGATAGCACCCTTTAGATAGAGGCTACTTATGTAAAGGTATGAAGACAAGAGATAGGTTGTTATAGACTAGAAATAGCTAACAGGCCAGTTTAAACAATATATGAAGAATAAGACTGAAAAAGTAAGCAAAAGTCATATTACAATGGGTTTGAAACACTAGACTGAAGATTTGCTTTTTATCCTAGAGTCATTAAGGAGGAATTCACTAAAGATTTTTCAGTAGTGGAGTGGCATTGTCAGATCTATATTTTAGGAATATCAGATTGGCAGCAGCATAGTAGATGAGTTAAAAAGATAAGAGAAGAGACAAGGAGATCACCTAACAAATGTTCGGTCATTTATAGAAGCAATAAAGAGCTGCCTTTTACAGAAAAATGTTGATATAAAGGTTAAAACATCATTCCAGTTTTAAAAATATAAAGTTGATTTTAATGTGAATAAAAACAAAGTTGTTGAAGTCATTTGGCGGGGCGGCGGGGGGGGGTGTCTTATAGAAAACCCAATCCAAAAAGCTCAACATATTTTATTTTACTTTCCAGATAATTCTGTTTAACAAAATGATTCTTCATAAAAAGCTCTCCTGATGAATTTAAAATATATGATTTATAAAAATAAATTTACCCACAACTTTTCAGAAAATAATCTATCACATAAAGGGACTGACTATTTCTCCTGTCAGAATAGGGACCTACTCTTCTGAATTAGTTCAATTTAAGCTACCTGTCCTTTGTTGTTTTTTTTTATTAGAATTCATTATCTATAATTACCAAGAACTATGAAATATAACACCAGATGCAAATTTTATACATTCCGCAACCTTATCTCCACCTCTGGAAAGATTTCTCATCTCCCACTATAAGGGAGCAGAATTACAAAAGAAATTGACTGATTGTAACTCCACAAGGGGTTTTTAGGGGCACCAGAAATCAACCACAATACCAGTACAAGTGGTTTCCAAGTGATTAAAGGTTACACAGGCTGCTGTGAGCTTAGTACCAGAGAAAGAGGGGCAATGTTTGTTTAATATTTCATGTACTTAAGGTACATGATAAAATCCACCTGGCCAATTTTTTTTCTATCTCTACCAGGAGTAGCTAAGTCATCCTTATATTAAGCTGCAATTTCCTTCTTCTGTTTTTTTTTTTAATAACAAAGCTTGTTGAAACGGATGGTTCAGCACTTCTAGCTGTTGCTGTCTACTTGTTGGTCATTAGACAAAGATCTCACATTGAAAATATAGCAGTGAAATTAAAGTATTTTGCAATTTTAAAACTGTGATTGGTGGTGTCCCTTGTCCCTTTTCTCACTATTGTCACAGCAGAAGTAAAAGGGAGCATCAGAGGCAGAAAGACATCTTTTTATTTTTTTCCCTACTTTTCATGGGTCTCCAGCGTGAAAACTGTTTCATCACCAGGTGGACAGAGCTACCGGCCATGTGTTTCTGAGTTATTTGTTAGACTAATCCTCAGAAAACAGAATTTTTG
Organism: Potorous gilbertii; assembly: GCA_028658325.1. Lineage (NCBI taxonomy): Eukaryota > Metazoa > Chordata > Mammalia > Diprotodontia > Potoroidae > Potorous > Potorous gilbertii. The sequence goes on from JAQQSK010013627.1 coordinate 8,401, forward strand.
TCCAGGGTGACACTCAAAATCTTTCCAGCAGGGTAGAAAGCTGCTAAACCTTCCCCTTTACTGAGACAGCTTTTGAGACACCTCCACATCACAAAAAGGTATCAGAGTAGGATGTTATATTGTATATATTTGTAAAAAGTATGTAGAGTATAATATGAACGAAGTCACATAATGCTCATTATATTGGATATATTTGTAAAGCGTAATATAGAGTATAATTCGGGTAGAGTAATATAATATGCATTTTAAGTCTAAACCTGTGATTTGATTGACATAGACAGCAATGTATTGTCTTAGGCAGTCAAATGGGACAGTAAGATTAAGTGGCTTGCCTCTAGTCACTCATTCAGTATCTGTTGGAGGCGGGGCTTGAACCCAGGTTATCCTGATGCCCATCTATGAAAAATATTTATGAGGGTTGTGTATTCACAACTTAAGGGTAACTGCAATGAAAGCATCAACAGAGAGCAAGCAGAGTTTCACAAATTACAATTAACAAGATACCACAATCATGACAATATCAAAATTAATAACTAACATTTATATAGCATTTCCTATATTCCAGGTACTGTGAGAAATGCTTTAGAATTATTTATTATCTTATTTAATACTCACAACAACCCTAGGAAGTAAGTTTTATTACCCTCATTTTACAGATGAGGAAACTGAGGCTAACAGTGGTAAAGTGGCTTGCCCAGGGTCATAGAGCTAGGAAGTGTCTGAGTTGGTATTTCAATTCAATTCTTCCTGACTCCAGATCCAGCACTCTATCCATTGCACCATTTATTTCTTCAGCTGACTGAAAGACACAGAGAATATAAGATCCCTTTGTGTTTGTTGTATATTGATTACAAAAAAAAGTATTAGACTTGAAAGAACAAAATGCTACCTTAAAGGTTTGTTAATATCAACGTATCATCCATATATTAAGATTATTCAAAATTCTTTCAAAAATGTAATAGCATAAAAACTTTGTTCCATGACCCTAGGCCAAAATACAATACACAAGACATAAACATGTTTTTCAGTGCTCTCAACAAAATTATTGACTACTTTGATGGAGGAGATCTAGGATATAGTTCAAAGTAAGGAGGGATTCCCTGTGGAAGATGAAGTCCTTCAGATGTTTCTCTTTGTGAGTACTAATATGAGGATGGTATGATACCTAGTACATTGAAGAGCCTCCTAGAGATCTCTAATAACTCAAGGGGGTTTGGCCTGTCCATTCTCATAAAAAAGATCAAATAAATGAAGAATATCTGCTGCCCAGAATTCAGCATGCATCTGAATGGAGACCTATCGAGTTTGTCCAACAGTTTGTATATCTGGGACAGAATGTACAGGTGGACAATGAGTAAATGAGTAGGACCCATCCTTGAAAAGGCACAAGATAGAAGGTTTAATTGCATTTGCAAAATCACAAAGCACTTCAACTACACCAAATTTCCTATAACAGCAAAGACCTATAGATAATTTATTGATGTTTCTGTATGGAAATGAGAGTTAGAATACCATCACCTCTAAAAAATTAAACATATATACCATATAGAAGGAAGTACACAGTTGGTGTGAGCAAACTAACAAACATAACTAGTGATGAACTGTGAAGAATGGTATAGGAAGGCAACAAAGAATCATAAGACAGAAAAAAAATGGACTGGTCACTTGGCAATAGCAAAGGATAATAGCTAGACTTCCAGAGAGCTCCACAAAAACTCTCATAATATTGTGAGAAAGTGAGGAAGGATTCCAGGATGTTGGATGGATGGATCAACTGTGGTGAACTTTCTGAAAGAAATGGTCCAGAGTCACATAGTTAGGGAGCTGAGACAAAAACATAAATAAAATTAACAACCTAAGACAATATATGATATTTCCTAAATCAGACTTAGAGACAGTTAATGCTTTATAGTCCTTTTATAGTGATCTATCTCACTTACATAGAGCTCCTGGTACAGAAATTCTCTCTTCTCAGTACCTTGGAATTTTCTTTCAGTGCTCCATGTCAATTACAGCCTTTAAAAATAACTTGCCTTCTTTATTGCATCCAAAGGAGAAATGAAGACAAACTAATTGCTGTAAATCATTCAAACTCTTCATCTGGGAAAGCTGTGCACTACTATTTTCAAGGATTCCATTTGTCTCTGCTTCTCCCCCTCCCAAACACACACACACACACACAGACACACACACACACACACACACACACACACACACAACTGGTTAATCTCCATGTGTTTTCAAACTGTGATTGTTTTGTGTTATACCTGTAAATTGCATGCATTTCTATAAACTCTGTTGTCCTGTTTATCAACTTAGTGACTTTCATCACCTAGTAACCAAAGACCTATAGAAGCAAATTTAGCTAAAATGAATCCTTTGTATTTAATTTGATGAAGGATCAAAACATTCTTCTAATGTTGTGAGCTTCCTTGGGCTTTTCATTTTACTCAACTCTGTATGATCTTTGATCTGCCTGTGATTATAATTGCATATGATATAAAAAGATTATGGGCATAGTTAACCTCTTGAAATTAGTTTGCAATTGGAGAAACAGGGGCAATAAACCAGAAAGAGTGAATTTTATAGTGCAGTTTCAGATTTCAGTTATCTATGGAAGGTGATATTTTCAGATTTCTGAATGTGACTATGGTGTGCTACACTGTTCTAGACACAGAACTCTATGGTATGTCGCTCACTTCATGCTTAGGAAAAGTTATTAAACAGAGGAATGCTATTTTAATATAGAAAAATCAAAACTTCATGGTTTACAAACTGAAACAAATCAACTTTTCCAATATATTCCTAAATATGTCATGAACTATATAGTTTCAAGGAAAGCTAAAGTAATTGAATTTATTATTTGTTTTGTTTTCTTAATATAAATTTATTTATTTAACTTTTCACATTCATTTTCACAAAATTTTGGGTTCCAAAATTTTCTCCCCATTTGTCCCCTCCCCCACCCCACTACACTGAGCATTCTAATTTCCCTTATCACCAATCTGCCCTCTCTTCTATC